>JAOWCC010001368.1:38004689-38085572 GCA_030867875.1 Actinernus sp. WN-2022
ATAGGTATTTTGTCTCGGTATAAACAAGTTCAGCTTTGTTCTAGATCGAGTTTTATGACTGTGAAGTTGTTGGTCAGCGGTGGTCTCCTCTGTAGTAAAATAATGCCCATCGCGAGAGTCTACAGCAGTTGCATTCAAGTTTCTGCCATTTTTTTCCGAATTCTTCAATTCGACGCTAATGTTACTTGTGGCGTCAAAATACACTTCTTCGCCGCTGTCGCTTTCTTCGTTTTGATGTTCTGGCTTGTTTGGTTCGTCGTTCTACTACTCTTCATTTTCTTCCCTTTCAACTGTTTCTCTCCACTCGTAAGTGTACCTGCTTGTGTCCGCGCGATTCCTGCAGTTAGGAACACGGTACTTCCATCGCTCACTGCTTACCCACTTATCACTTAGTGAAGGTCTCCACTTCTCGATGTATGAGTTTCCCGCATTCTCACGCCAAGACGTATATGATGGATTCGGGTTCAATGCTGCTGACTCATACGTTTGCGTAGTTATGTTTACACTAACTGGTCTTCCATTAATACGGATGAATAGTCTCTGTGTTTCGTCTACATTAGACTCGTAAACTGACATTCTCTGTTTAACTCGTATCGCCTTTGACTCGTTCACAAATCGCATAGCATTAGGAATCGCAATGACGCTTGACTTGAACTCCTGCATGCGTGGTCTTGGGGTATTCACAAAGGTCTCCATCAGGTATCCTATGATTGCATCACGAATTCTAACAACCATCTCCAAGAATTCATCCCAAAGTTTAAACGGGGAATTAATCACAATTTGGAGCAATTCATTCGACCACGCCCATGCAGAAGCTATTCCTTCGTAGATTTTCCGTGGGAGATACATAACTGCATCGTATAGTTGCTGAACATGTCTTAAAACCTCTCCCGCTACTCCGATGCAGAAATACCGCGGGTACGTCAGCTTGTTTTCTATATCATGTCGTAATACTTGAAGGCGATTGATGATATGATCAATGCCATCGCCGTACAATCGTCGAGGAAGACCATAAATGAGATCATGCAGCCAATTCAGTTGTATCTGAACTTGGACGCTCAGATCCTCGTAAATATGAATTTCTCGTAAACTTCGCAAGCGGCGCATTATATGTCCCCATACTGTGATCCATCGTGTATAAATAAAGTTGATCCTATCCTGGTTACCCCCCCTCGTCACATGGCCGCCTGTCTCGCTGACCTCGGAAGGAAGAGGATCAAGACCAGTCAATATACGTATTGTCCGAAGACCATTGCTTAACGTCATTTGCACTTTTCGTACAAGTGATATGGTGAATGTAAGTCCAATATATCCTACGTAGCATCCTCCTGAGAGAAACGCTCCCAACATGATGGGTCCTGACAAGGCTCCACAAAAGACAAACATACCAGAGCAAATCAGTCCAAAGACAATGGGAAACAACGTGCACACTGCGACCAGGATAATCCCACACATAATTACCATGGTTACCAGGACTGGAATGCAGACGATAGCAAGAAATGCGCCAATGAATAATGAAACCAAAGGGTGCGCTTTGATAAATTGGGACGACTGTTGAAACATCGGGTAGTCCCGTACGGTCTCGTGGGATGCCCGCAACGCCGCCACCCCACCGGCAGTAAGGCTGATCATACTGGCACCGGTGTATTGGACGATGAGGCTGTTCATCACTCTCTTAAACTGTCACTGAAAATAAAGACACTACATGTTGGATAATGTTCAATGAAATATTTACCGTTTCTCTAAATATTTTAAATGTTAGAAACATTCATTGGAATTATCCAAGCAACGTACTTTAAAACGTATTGCTACAACTAAATAATTGATTAAAGCCTGGTTGACACGGCAAACAGTTTGCGCACGACACATTTAATTTAGTCGTGTAAAGGAAATATTCCGTGTACTCGTTCCCGAAGACCTTGGGATGCTCAGACCCTGTGAAAGGGTAGTCCCGCTTGTTTGGAGTGCCGTGCGCAAGTTAAGCTAATAGTGCCGTGCTCAAGTCAAGCTCAGTTATAGTGCCGTGCCCATGTTAAGCTAACAGTGCCGTGCCCAAGTTAAGCTAATAGTGCCGTGCCCAAGTAACGCTAATAGTGCCGTGCCCAAGTTAACCTAATAGTGTCCTACCCAATATGCTTCTCATGTAAACCGGGCTTAAGGTATGCTAACCCGTAGCGCCGTGAAAAGCGAGTAGCAGCTGACGTTTCGAGCGATAGCTTTCTGTCTGGATGAAGGACTAACGGTCGAAGCGTCAGGTTCTACTCGCCTTCAACGGTGGTTAGCATACTATGAGGAGCTGTTAGTTAATTATTAGATACATACATACATACATACATTCGGCGAGGAAACGTACGGGAACAGGAGCCCATTACCAGTAGCCCATTACCAGGAGCCCATTACCAGGAGCCCATTACCAGGAGCCCATTACCAGGAGCCCATTACCAGGAGCCCATTACCAGGAGCCCATTACCAGGAGCCCATTACCAGGAGCCCATTACCAGGAGCCCATTACCAGGAGCCCATTACCAGGAGCCCATTACCAGGAGCGTCCATCTTCCCCATTGGATTCTGTTCCCAGCACAGGAGTAGATGTGGCTATATGTAGAATTGCATTTCGCGCAAAATAAACAAACTTGAGGCCATGTTGTCTTAGCCAATCAGATAGCTATACGTCACTCCTCGTTATTATTCATTATCATTCTTTTCACTTTCAACGCGGGAATTCGAATTCTAAATATAGCCACATCTACTTCTGTGCTGGGGGCCCAGCCCATGACATAGGAACGCTCCTGGTAATGGGCTCCTGACGGGAAGCATTTGTCGCGCGGATGCAAAATGTTCAACAGCAACATATGTTTGACGCGAGCAGAAACGAGGAAACAGTTTGGACAACACTGAACCTCACAAATGTTTCCGAAACAAAGTTTGTTGGTTTGACGAGGCCTTAAAAGAAACACAAAACAGTTGCCGTGTTTACATTTCGCTTGGATGAATTCTGCTCATAAGTGGGCGTAAGCACGGTTTAGACAAGAAGAAGATTGGGCAAGGCCTTCCAAACAGGCGGACCGAGACTACCTTTTCACAGGGTCTCAATACTCCTAGATTTTCCAGATTTTCAGATACAACCACAATCCATTGCGGTCTGGGAATGGCACTTGTCGCTTGTCCGAGACAACGTTTTTAACTCCTGGATGCACGCATGCGTAGAACGAGTTATTGGGTTTAGGTAGATGCGAGATAATTTATTCATCGTTTATTCTGTGATTCGACGACTCGCCGTTGGCTTTCCGAATTACGTTTGATTTTCCGAAGGTATATTGACGGCATTTATGGCACACGTCCAAGTTAGCGAGGCGTCAGAAAAGACGATTCAAATGATGCTTTCGAAAGGATTTGGCCATGTTGTTAATGGCAAATATTCCGAAATGAGAGACATTTCGGTTCGTCGTCGTATTACCGAGAGTAGTTCGAAAATTTATAAGCGCGTTTTGCTTAGCTCAGCTGAACAGAATGAATGGATTGAGTGTACCCCGCCGAGTTTACCGTGTTGGCAGTTTTGGATGCAACAGAAATAGAGATGGAACTGTTATCGCGACAAAGCTCCTACAATCTCATGGCACGTTCATAATACATCCCTAGGCTCAGGGATAGAACGTGTTGCACTCTTTACTCGTCAGGGTGAATATAGGCTTAAAGTTAAGTTGAAGAACGAACTAACATCTATATTTTCCCCGCTCACTGGGAATTAGGGACCTTTAGCAACCACGACGGCAACGTCTTGGACAACGGCATAAAACAATAGACTTAATTACAAAATACAATAATTGCACGTGTAAATGCACGCAGTCGCCTACATTTTCACCGTTCTCTGTAAAAAACACAACGTGAAAACCCCAAATTGTACGTTTTAAAGACAACGCGAACGTAAGAAAGTAAATCAAATCATTTTTCGTTCGGCGTGAAAGGAGCTCTATAGTCATTATAGTCATTCAAGGCGAACAAGGGAAATAGTAAAAACCATATTTCGGGAGAAAACACTTTTCTACGTCCCGTCGTCACTGCCGTCGCCGTCCTGGTTGCTAAAGGTCCCTAATGAAAGGCATATATATGACTTTGGAAGTGAGCAAAACAAAGCCATACAATAGCCAAACAAAATCCAATGGAAAAAGTATAGCTTAGTAATATGCAGAATAACAATAATCAGAAAGGAATAGTGATCAGTTTGACAAATGATACGGTAAATATCACTGAAATGTCAAATAGTTTGATGGCCGAACGAGAGCAGCTGAGCACTGTGAAGGCAGT
Organism: Actinernus sp. WN-2022; assembly: GCA_030867875.1. Taxonomy (NCBI): domain Eukaryota; kingdom Metazoa; phylum Cnidaria; class Anthozoa; order Actiniaria; family Actinernidae; genus Actinernus; species Actinernus sp. WN-2022. The sequence continues at coordinate 38,008,995 of JAOWCC010001368.1, forward strand.
TTGCTTTCATGTAATGCTGACCAATCTAGGAGGCACAAATCAAGATTGTCTGCAGTCAGAAATCGTAATAGAGAACCTTAAAGAATACCACCTATGCGGCATTGGTGTGATCCCTGTTCTCTACGCTTTCTTTTGGTGTAAAGGAATCTTCCTATGCTGAGATCGAACTTGTCAATATCACGTGGACGAAATTTCCACTTCCTATGAATGTCGGCCAGTTTATAAGCAAAGTGTTTTAAAGTCAATCATGATTCTTCCTGAATTCGAAGTTCTGTATTCGGAATTCTCGAATGGGAAAATGAAATGAAATAAGGTAATATATTCACATAGGTTCCTTCCTAAAAAACATGTGTTTTCTTCCATCCAGTTGACGTCCGGGTCATGCACTGTTTATATTTGATAAAACGTTTGCAAGTTACATTTGCCTAGCGTTAGATTGCCAAAAACTCAATTATGCGCCGTGGACCGGATTAAAACTCGTTTTAACCTCTTCTATATGTGATTTCAAAGATCAGCGGGGCATTTTGATTTAAAGATCAATTTGATTTAGCTACACTAAATAATAACTTTGTCACACTATCCTTGTTCAGATTGGAAGGTTCCAGAACTACTTAGACTGCATGCGTCAACACAATTAGTCATTATCAAGCGAAGGTTCTAGACGTAATCAAGCTATGAATAGGTCGTTTATTCCACACACAATAGTATAGTACAATCATAAAATAAAAACAAAGCAGAGGGTGAAAGAGATACAATCCCAGAAGGATTAATTAAAGCTCTTGCACCCTATGTACTATTTCAAAATTCACAGCCGTTTCCTTACTATTAACATAGGCGGTAACCAACTCGAAAGCATTTCTGCTACTTAATTTGGTCTCTGCACACCTATTTTGTATATTCCTGTATTATGCTATATGTCTTCTTTGATATTCGTAATTAATTATTTGTACCTATTTTGTATCATGTAAACAGTGTGAAAATATAAAAACTTGAAACTTGAACTTGTTGTATTGTAGATACAGATCCTAGCCTAGATATCTCCGATACAACACGGACTCGAATTTTGTAAATTACTTCTAAAACTCAAACATAACTATTGAAACGCAATATAACCAAAATAAGTCAAAATTTACTTTAAAAAGAGAAAAACTGATTTCTATAAATTTATTGAAGCTTCTTGTGTTCCAGATGAGTGCAGTATTTCTTTCACTGAATAATAATCAGGAACAATTTCTTTGTACTTAAAAACAACAACAATGTTTTCATCTATGATTCAGTTTTAGCTCAAAGCAAATTTGCTTTTCAAAGTTCAACAGTTCAGTCACTGGATGAGGTTTTCTTCTAGCCATAATTTCACATTTTATTATTGTTCATTCGGAAAATGATAGACTGGCCCGCAGGTAGCATAAACTAATCTATATATCTATATATCTATATATCTATATATCTGTAGTCTTTAAAATTAACAAATTACAAATAGGTATGATAACTTAACGAAGAGGGAGAAAGAAAGAAGAATAAGTGAGTAAGAAAGTGAATATATAAATGATCCGTCACGTGATTTTTAGTAGATGCCTAAAAGCTCACCGCCCATCCGGGAGTTGCCCTTAGGGGCCCTATGTTTTGAATAGATGTATAAGTCAAGGTAATGACAAATGGAACGAATTTCCTCACAACATCGCAACATTTTTGTTCAATTAGATCAAGTTCGAAATATTGGCACAATTAAATCATTTTCGAAGCCGCGCTCGCGCAAGTGAATTAAGTCAAGGCTAATGATTTAGAAAATATTTTAATGATCGACACTTACCTGACAACAGCGAATAACTGCATGAGTTGATAGACGTATTTATGAATAAACTCTGACTTAATCAACAATAAACTTGTGCATGAACGCTGAGAGTTATACGTATTTGTATCGATGAATAACGAAAACCAATGAATGACGAAACAATAGGGTGACTAATTAATTTGTTACGTCACCAAACAATTAATTATTTTGTTACCAGTCCACGTGATTTACCGCCGCCGCCGCACGATATATTACATCAAGAGAGCATAAATAGCTAACTTGCATACAGAGCTGAATAACTAAATATAAATATTGTGGATGACCACAATATATTGTGTAGTTGGCTGTGCCGGCGAGGTCACTGCGCTACTTAACAATGCTTTCGACGAAGTGCCGTTCACCTCGTGCAAGTCCAACTCCCTAACCCCGCATCCAAAGAAGTGTGAGGCGATGCTACTGCACAGAGGCTCATTTATTGGCCCATTCGATGACCTTGGCTAAGAAGGTACCGAATAAAATGGGTGTCACACTCGAGACTGTTGGAAGTCACACTCGTATGGTCTCAACACATAGCTGAGGTTAAAAAAGTATTTGCTAGTAAGCTCAACATGATTAGAAGAAGCAGATTTATACCCGTACAGACACTTTTAGATCTATATTTTAAAGTTATCTTACTTATTTCTCGTCTGGGGCGGTTTCACTTGTAAAGACAATTTCAACTCTTTAGAAACTCTACATTGCAGAGCCGGCAGGCTTATTTTTAATCTCTCAAGGGATATGCCATCAGTAGATGTTCTGAGTACTAGTAAATGGGAGACCCTATTTTTTAAATGTATAATTTGAGCTTAGCTAAATTAACATACAATATATACAATGGTTAAACACCTATTACCATGTCGCACATCATTGATAAGCCCGATAATAATAATCTTAGAAATGCGAATAAACGCAAGGTTCAAAAGCTCTATAGCCCCATTGTTGGAATGTTCTAACAGCGCACTTATCCGACGACACACTATCTGTCAAATCGTACGGGAAAATGGCCAAGAGGGTTAACACACCTCGCAACCTGGACTTTTATAGCACTATCTGTAAAGTGTATCCCCAATTTTGAAGAACATTTTATATCAGTATTATTATATTATTCAGTTCCTAGGTATCTCGAATTTTGATTGGTTGATTCACCTGCAGATAATTGCGCGCATATAAGCGTTTACTGCAGATATTGTTATGAGCATGCGCAGTGCTGTTCAACAAGAAATCCCAACATGGCTGCTCGATTTACAGAGCGTTCAGAGAAGGAAACTGTTTCCAAAACTCCAGGTTTAAAAAAATGTGACCCTCCCCCATTTCTGGTCTTAAAACCCTTCCCTTAAGGCAGGGCTGAAAATATTGTGACCCTCCCTCTGCTATAAAGACAATCTTAAGACCTCAAAACTAATACACGGATCTCCCTCTCCACTGATGTCCTACACGTTCGTGCAGATCTTGTTGTATGCAAAATCCTTCCTAACTCAACTTCCTCTTCAGAATCACTGCTTGCTCCATTGTGTTGCTGTTCTTGTTCCATGTTATTTTCCTCACCTTCATTGTCACTACTACTTTCACAAGTTCAAGTTCAAGTTCAATTTATTCACACTTGTTTATATGTTACAATTATTGGTTGAATATAACAAGCCATAAAGAAAGAGAAAAATAAATAGGAGATAATAATTCACTACAATATTTAGATGACAGTGTGTAGTGGTCAAAGGAGCGAAAGCTTTCGAGTTAACCACTACTATGTTGAAAGTTAACGAGGGGAGGAATAAATAAACGAATAGGCTTGATTGTATTTTTACAGGGTTTTAAAAAGTATGACTGTTGATTATAATGAGAGAAGAGGAATAAAATAAAATAAAGGCTGCTTACATGTACAAACTAGGTTTGGATATATGGTAATTTTACAATACAGAATAATGTAGACATTTACAGTAAGTATTTATAAATAATAATTGATATATACATATATTATAAATGCAGCTAACATTTTATATCTGGCTTTCAAGGAGGAAGAGCTTATATTGCTTTTTAAAATTGTTATGAGGCAAACACTAGTTTCTAGCTCTTCAATGCCATCCTGATCCTCACATAATATCAGTAACACATATACTAAGATACTGTCATCTTCAGTTACACACTTTGCAATCTCTGCTGTGACTGCATCTATACCTTCTCTTGCTTTAATGCACCTCGGGATGCGTTATGTTTTGCTTTGCTAAATACAAATCCAGGACAGCAACTTTGAGCTTCTATAAAATTTCCTTCTCTGTACAGCTTTTCCCACTGATAATCCTCTAACCGGGCACGTTGTGGGCTCTCTCCTCTCTTCATTTGTCTTTCGCTTCTCCAGTTCATTAAGGTGGTTGAGATACTGTTGCACTATAGCCTTACTTCAACGATATACTCTTTGCTGAATGTTTCAACAGAACCTTCTACCTTTCATCTCACATATAATTGATACAAAAATAAGCAGTATCTCCCTTCGTAAGTTCCAAAATTAAAATGCATTATGAGTTTCTTAGAGGTGCAATTAAGCGGGGCGGATCTGCAATGAAAATAGTAATTGCTGAGGATTCATCTATAAGACGTACTCCATAAATATAGTTATTTGATTACTATTAACTAAAAGCTGTGCTTCTTGGTTGGAAATCATCTATTTCCCGGCCATTTCATGGGGTGTCCTCAACTGAGTGAATAGTAATGTAACCCATCTCTGTTGCGGTCAGGAAAGGGTCTAGTCCTAGCTGAAAGAGGATTCACTTTGCTTAATAGAGGCCTTGGTTGATTCCACAGAACTTACATGGTTTAATAATAATAATAATAATAATAATAATAGGCCATATTTATACAGCGCCACATACCAGTCTCATGGCGCTTTACATATGACTGACATATCCCGTCAGTGAAATTTTTCGGACTGCTTTTACGGCGCCAATGGCTGCCACGCAGTTTACAATGTCGAGTATGTGGTTAGTACAATGGCCAGGCTGCTGTACCGGGTGACAATCCCCTTCTCTTTTCCGAGTAGTACAACAGGTTCTTTCACGTCCCCTTCAAATACTGATTAGAAGTAGAAGGAGACAAGGCCAACGGCTTATAAACGTCCGGCCCTGCCCAAGGACGCGGCCGGGTTCGAACCCTCCGACCTCCCGCACTCTAGACCGTGCTCTACCAACTGAGCTAACCAGTGAGGCCTACAAAAGGCATGTAACGTATTAAGATGAAATGATATATTTAAATATTATATTACCGTTATGTTTGATATAGAGTATACAGTGTAGATGCTATATTTGAAATTATATAAAAATTATGATTGAAATATTAATGATATAGGTGCATTAAATCTTCAAGTAGCACAAGTAGAGTTTCATGGATTTAATCTTGTCACCTTTACGATATAAAGCACCATCAACTTAATACATGTACACTGGGCAATAAGGTCAACCAAAACCTTTGATTGAAGAAATAAAAGAAAGTATTTAATGTGGCAAATTAATAATAATAATAATAATGGCCATATTTATATAGCGCCATATCACCACAGTCTCCTGGCGCTATATATATATTACTGACATATTGTTAGTGGATTTTCGGACTGCTTATGGCGTAAATATTAATAGTTGCCACGCAGTTTACAATGTTACTAGTGAGTGGTTAGTACAATAGCCAGGCTGCTGTACTGGTTCTCTCACGTCCCCTTCAAGTACTGATTAGAAGTAGATGGAGACAAGGCCAACGGCTTATACTAATACGTATCTGCCCAAGGACCCGGTCGGGATCGAACCCCCGACCTGACCCGCACTCTAGACCGTGTTCTACCAACTGAGCTAACCAGTGAGGCGGTGAGGTTTAGTAAAGTTTAATGTGATCATTTCATAGAGTTGTAAACTACTACAAGAATGAGGATGTTAACAAAAAAAAATAACACATGTACATGCAGGTATGAACATGGGAACTTTTTATACCCAATGTTTTTTCGCAGTCTCCCTTGGTGAATTCCAAGTACAGCTCGCCAATCTCATAAAGCAGACTGATAAAACTTGAAAGATTCTTAAAATACCCATGCCCGCTGTCTTTTAGCCTGCTATGCAGACGTCTTTTTTCACTCTAATAAATTCGAAGAAAAAGTTAGCTGTCTTTCCGTGTATCAGGAGCCGCTATGAATTCTCAAGGTATGAGGAATTCCAGAAAATGTGTTGACCTGCAAAAATAATGGTAGCAGAAATTTAGCTCATAAGAAATCAAGCAACATTTGAATTGCCTACAGTATATATATTTAATAGAGTGAAAAACCAATCCATTGTGCTCATCACAATCAAATTACACTTTGCTGTTGTGTCAATTTTATTGGATATGACTTTGCAGTTGTGTTGAACGTTTTAATATAATATAATATTATTGTTCTTGTTGGATTTGTTGTTCCTGCATGGAGATCATCTTCGATCGTATCTATTATATAGGTGCTACTGTAATTTTGGAAGAACTGTTTGGGCCAGTTCAATTCAGTCTCGGACTAATATTTTTTGTCTTCTTTGATTTCATTAATGCAACGTAAAGCACGGTTTAAAATCTCAAAATGTATAAATTCCGCCATTTATACCTTTAATTGGTCTTGAAAATGTTTTTAAACATTAAAATATTAGTCATTTGTATGTAGTGTACAATGTAATTAGATACACAGATTATTTACAAGACGTTCCTATAATATAATGGCCATATTTATATAGCGCCATATCACCACAGTCTCATGACGCTTTACATATTACTGACATATCCCGTCAGTGAATTATTTCGGACTGCTTTACGGCGCTAATAGTTGCCACGCAGTTTACAATGTTGAGACAGAGTGTGTGGTTAGTGCAATGGCTAGGCCGCTGTACCGGGTGACAATCCCCTGCTCTTTTTCGAGTAGTACAACAGGTTCTTTCACGTCCCCTTCAAATACTGATTAGAAGTAGAAGGCGACAAAATAAGGCCAACGGGAGGTCGCGGGTTCAAACCCCGGCCGGACCAACACTCAGGGTCTTAAAATAACTGAATAGAAGGTGCTGCCTTTGTGAAACAATTTCGTTCACGAGCTGCAAATGGTTAGACCTTCACGTCTTCTCGGATAAGGACGTTAAATCGTAGGCCCATCAGTGGATGAAGAGCCACCTCGTGGATATGCCACTGATTAATCCGTTATTATTATATTATTATTATTATTATTATAAATGTCCCTGCCCAAGGACGCGGCCGGGATTCGAACCCCCGACCTCCCGCACTCTAGACCGTGCTCTACCAACTGAGCTAACCAGCTAACCATATTACAAATATAAACGTTACTCAAAAACTATCCCGGTGCTACTGCTGCATCATATTGATGACAAAATCTACATAGCGGCGGTTAAATCAAGAAGTTGTTTGAGGGAATAATGCGTAGTCCACACGAGCAAGTTTTCCTTGACAAGTTTTCCTTGACAAGTTGCCTTGTTCAATAACTGGCACGCCAGTTTTTCAACAAGGAGACTTGTCAAGGCAAAACTTGTCATTTTTCGTCGTCTACACGAGCAAATAAAACTTGTCAAGGGAAAACTTGTCAAGGAAAACTTGCTCGTGTGGATTACGCTTAACAAATGAAGATTTCCAGCGCCCAAACAATTATGACCCTCCCCAAAAATTGCGGCCCTCCCCCAAAGCTGCATTTAAAAAAATGTGCCTCCCAATAATTAATGACAGCTAGAAATAGAAATAGTTTGCATACTTTCTGCTTAAATTCGAGCCAATCAGGAATCGTCTGATAGCGTCCCTCGTGCCCAGTCTCTGGAGCATTCCGAACATATATATGCATAAAATGGCGGCTTTGTGCATATTAATTTTGACTGTCAGAAACTCTCTCATAAACACAACTTTCTGACAGGAAAACCTACCAGAAATGCCTGATGTCGTAAGGAAATACAAACCACAAAGCTTCTGAAATATGTCGAACCTCGTTATTCTGGAATCCGTAAGTATTGTGCTTTTGACTTTTTGTAATCACCCGGGGCCTTCGAGGTTTCGTGCTGAGCCAACCACCAAAGCGTTTACACTAACCGTAAACACTGGCCTTTTAAACAGCTGTACGGGTCTCATTTTTGTCTAGCTGATAAATAGTTAGCAAGACTTGCTTGGGCTGCTAAGTTTAAATTCCCTATTTAGACCTAGTGAGTAGTGTTAAAAACCAAGTTGTTGTGGCGACGCTTTATACTTATACGAGGCTTAGAGTTATTCTCTTTTGTTATATGACATGTAGCTGTGTGGATATTATATTGCAATACCAATATCGCGCTTGATGTTTGAGTTAAGTAGTGTCAAATTGAATGCTAATAACCTTATCATTAGTTGTAACTTGTGTTAAATGTCACGAGATTTGCGAAGTATTGCTTTGGACGGGATTCCTGGCCTGTTGCTTAGTTATGGCCTTCCTCCCGTTGTGTTGCTGAAGAAGCTATTACGGAGTAACTAAATAGGTACAGAATTCCGACAATCGCCGTTTGCATCTACATAAATGCTAGCTGGCCTAGCGTCAAGTTGGCCTAGCTGTCCTGTAATCAACCTCTCTGTCCAGTTTTTTTCTCCACAGTAGTTAAATTTAGTGTATGTAAATGTTTCTCGCTTGTACTTCAATGTAATTTAACAGTTGAAAGCGTAATAAATAAATAAATATTCAAGTAAAACTTATTAAAATGGTCCTAACTCAAGTCACACATGTGTAACTTAACCTCATGCCTCAAATTTCAGGCATCGTACTGCAGACCAATTGCAGTAATGTCCATACAAATTGACTGAGAGCCAAATATTTTCCTACCCAACCTTACTCGGTCAATGTTTGTATCCAGGCATTTCAATAATTTTTAGGCTAATGGCGGTCCTGTCGTTAGAGGCGGTGGTTTATCTAGTAAACTTTACTCAAAAAAACAAAAAAACAATGATTGTGTGAAGTAGCTGGCAGTAAGAAGCAAAGTAACCGGCTGTTTATTGCCAGTAGCCGCCTTCTATTGAAACCCCTGTTTATCATATTACTACTTTCAAATGGCAAAACAATAAGCAGAAGATCCAGCAGGATCAGACAGTTTTTTCAAGCCTACTCACATCAAACACATAGGCCCCCATCACATGACTTGTATAAATGGTTGTGAAAGGAAAGCATGGGTCAAATGATAAATACATGTATATAATATACAATGTATCTTGTCATCATTACTAGTCGCAGTGTAGATTATTGTCAGTGATTATGCTGTTACTTGAATTGTTACTAACATTGTATATATTCTTTGAACTTTCAGGATAAAGGAGAGGTAAAAGATATTGACAATAGGCTCAAGAATGATGGATTCAGCACAGCAATTCCTGTGGAACACAAACTACGTTACATATGGCGTCAGTTGACAAGATCGGAAACAAGCCTGAAGTCCTCCTTGGATAGTGTTGAACAACTCCGCAAACAACATGCGGCGGAAATGATCGAGGTAGAAAACTATGTGTCACACATTCGTCAATTGTCGGATGAGCGAGAGGCTCTCACACAGGACCTGGAGGCTGAGAACGAGCAGTTAAAGGCAGAGATGGAGCAAATGAAGGTGGAACGCGAGGCTGGGGCTGTCGTATCAGAGGAAGTATGCGACATGCTAATGGAATCGGGTTTGACACAGATTGCCAAAGATACCAATACTGTGAAAAATCAAATAAGTTTTTTGTTGAAGGAAAGGATTGGAAGCCAAGAAAAGGTTCAAAGGTTGGAAAGGGAGAATGATTTGTTCAAGAGGGAGGTCACATCAGGACAGTCAAATAAAAAGGCAATGGAAATAGTAGAAGCTGAGAGGAAAGAAATGGAGGAAGAGATGAATCGTATGAGGCAAACCACCCAACAGGTTAAAATGGAAATGAGCAAAATGCATAAGACAGAGATTGAGAACCTATCAAGTGAGAAGAATAAACTGAGTTTGGAGATCCAAAAGATACAGAAACAACATACTGATGATATGACAGAGATGATAAAGAGATTTGAAGGTATCAATGAAATCATATTTACATGTACAGTGAATTAGAAAGTACATTTTTCATGTGATAATTGTATAAAATAACTTATCTTTAAACTGTAAAAAAATATGTTGTCCTTGTACATGTATGTATTCAGTATAATATGTGTACATTGTATGTATTTACTAGTTACCATTTGCATTCAAGCTTGAAACATGATCAATTTCTCGGGTTTTTGTATGTTTGAAACACCAAATTTTCCAAAGCAATCCTGTCACTTTCATGTACCTATGAAATTAATTCATTTGGCATGTGAAATGTTCCACGTTTGTAATGACTCTAACAGACACGTTCTGGTCATAGGCCAAAGTGCCAGGATTTCTTGGGCAAAAATCACATTTCAAACTGTAAACAAATCCAAGAAGTTGTTAACGCTTCATGCTTGAATGCAAATGGTGGTAGCAAAATAATGGTATATATAGTATGGAGGCTCCAATAATTTTCTGTGGAAGCTATGGTACTGTAACTAATAGTGATTATAACCTGCACTTACTGAGTACAATTTTTGAGGGACTAATTTTGTTGTTCACAAGTATTCTATCTTGTCCTGATATCAGCTGGTTAATTCCAGATGACCATGCAGGCTCTCTATGGTGACTTCTTTCTGGAATGGCTGGATTAATGGTTGGACATCGAACGTTGTCCATTCCCAACCAAATTATACAAATTAAAATTTGCATTAAAACGACTGAAGAGAAGTGTAAAGTTAACCTTGTGAGAAGTGAGTAATCCATATTTGTATGATGTCTGAACAAAATAAAGATTTGGAAGGACACATGTCCTGGACTGCTTTAAAACAAATGTTTCCATCCCTGTCGAAGGATTATATTATAATTGAAGGGCTGTATGTCCAACAAGGGTGTATTAGTCACTCCTGATCACACTCTATAATTTATTCTCCTTCAAATCCTTTGTTTTCTAATGGAGAATTTAGAATGTGATAATGAGTTATCACATTCTGTAATGTGATTGGTTCTCATTGTCTAAGTAGCCCTGGTTACAGTAATCACACAGTAAAGTGCCACTACAACCTTTTTAAAACAATAAAACCGAATATTTAGGCCCAAAATTATACAAATCGCTGTAAACTCTATCGGTAGACCACATAAACTGATTGAAAAACTGTTCCCATTACTCAGTTTGCAAACAAGCGATTCTTTGTTTAAGCAGTTTCTTTTGTTTGTGATGCCATCCAATCAACATGTTTACGATGTAGTGAGTACTGTCTGTATTCATAAGCCATTTCCCCATTTTTTTATGGTTCCAACTTTGAATGCAAGCTCTACCCTATCGACATTGTGATATACATGTAAATGTCACCTTTCTTTTCTGCATACTAAAGTAGCCACAACGTTTATTACAACACCGTTGAATAAGAAGACAACTCTTCATTTTTGAAGTTGGCTCGAACTTCACGCAAACTTGAATTCGAACAATAACTGCATAACAAAGAAAAACTACACACGTGTGCATGTACATGTAATACACTTGTGTAGTACATGCATGCATTTACACTCAATTGAGTGTAGTACATGCATGTACTACATTTGTACACATGGAAAACATGCATGTAGATGTTAAGATGCTTCTGGGCGGTACTGTATTTTCTCAGGTTGATTAGATGACATCATGAAATATTCTAAACTGAGCAATGTCGGACCTGAAAATTATGGTTAAAATAATCACACTTCCCGTAGGAATTTTGACTTACGATTTGCCATGATACATATTTAGTACCCTTACTTTCAAAATCTGCAGAGAACAGGAAACATGCATGTAGCATGTGAATACACACATGATTGTGTTGGCTGTTCATGGCATCATCCAACCAACATTTGTGCACACAACACAGCTATTATTTATAAGGCATTTTTATGGTTCCAACTTTGAATACAAGCTCTGTAGACATTCCGATATAACATACTAAAGTAGCCATGTTTATTTTCTTGAGTTCATTGGATGACGACGTCAGTCAGTAGGCAATTAGCATGATGGCATCACATACATGTGCATGTAATACAGCTACAATGTACTAGAATTCTTTGAGCAGAACCTTTTGTTCCTCTAATTTTTGACCGTTGTCTTGGTATTCTTGGAGTTTAAAAATCTGAATAAGAAAAGGAATTTGAATATGATTCTGGTAGTTGTAGTTAAGTGATGGGAATTTGGAAATTTCCTATTCTTAATTGAGGAGTGGTGGACAGTCGGAGATGGAAATTGTTAAAATAATTGGACTTTCTGTAGGAATGTCAACTTAAGATTTGACAGGTACAGTGTAACTGTTTAGTACTTTCACTTTCAGATTAATTATCTGAAGAAAGCAGAAAAAAAGGTATTTTTATCATACAATGTAGTGGCACTGTAACAGTAGACTGAGTTAAAAATTATTAAAAATTGTTCAGTTCAATCAGAAGCAACTTCTTAAAGCACTTCCCCAAAAGCTGAGATTTTATCTTTTTCATCAGGTGAAAAGATGAGACTAGAGGAGGAAAAGGAAAAGACAACAGATCACCTGAGTAAAGCTGATCGAGTTATGACTGAGATGGAGGAAGTCAAGCTCAAGATGAAGGCTATAGAACAGGAGAAAATATCTCTATATACAACGGTTAGTATATACTCGACATAGTTTACATTATTAGTCAGTTCCTAAGTATCCCGAATTTTGATTGGTTGATTCATCTGCAGATACAAAATGTATAGGTAATTGTGCACAAATAAGCGTTTGCTGCATATATTGTTGTAAGCATGCACAGTGCTGTTCAACAACAAATCCCAACATGGCTGCTCGGTTTCCAGAGCATTCAGAGGAGGAAATTGCAAGCATTTTGTATGCACTACTGAAAATAAAACAATAATATTGGAACTGCAGCTATCACAAAATATGATGAATTGTTTGAGTTTTGCTACCAGTTATTTGCCTCTGCCTTCGGCATCAGCAAATAACTGGTAGCTCACCTGACAGACAATTCATCATATTTTCATCAGCCTAGTCCAATAATTAATTGGTTATTATACAATATACAATCATGTAATTGTACATGTTGTCAGTTGTGCATCAAGGCATCAGTGCAAACAACAACAACTAACTATTAATAGTTTAGTTGGTGCCCAGTCAGTAAAATGTATGAGAAATTAGAGAACTACATTCTGGAATTTTACATTATATACATGTACAGTGTGTAGTATACCGTATTTGACCGCGTACAAGCCGCACCCCTACTTTTTGGTTTCAATCTAACCTCAAGTTCAAATTGAAAACTTAAATGAAATATACCGCATATAAGGCGCACCCCGAGTTTAAAACATCACAGCAAAAAATATTATCTGAGTTTCTCTCAAAACTTCAAACAACTGATTCTTTTTATCTTATATACAAATGTTGTTAAAATAAACTCCTCGAAACTTGGCCCAACTGTACTGCAATCACACTTTGTCTTCATCGAACGCAGCTGCCATTCGTGTGATCTAGCTAAGGCCCGTTTCAAACGTCGTGCTATCGCTGTGTCGAATTCAAAACAAAGTTTATTCTGACACTTTAGATTTGTAACAGTTATCGCTGTAACAGTTATCGCTGCTGTGGTATCAAGTTGATTTACAGTATAGTATAAAGTGCGACTTCAGTTCGACATTTGAAACCACTGAATTTAATTGTGTTCGACACGACAGTCAAGCACGGTGTTTTAAACGGGCCTAAGACAAACGTGAACACTTCAAATAAACTTCTCGAAACGTAGATTCAGAATTCTCACTCGATCCTGCTCAGTTAAGCTTGGTAGAATATTCAAAACATGTCTCTGTTGAACAAGTTTTATAAAATGTTTTAAAAGTTATGTTTTTTAGATTGTTAGGACCTTAAAACTATTCTACTGTAAAGCAATTAAAACACCCGAGGTAGACGAGATTGCACCATTCTTGCGAGTCATGTCGTTTCTGTCTGCCGGTACTGCGTAGTCTCGTGGGAAAATTTCTCTGGAACATAAAAATGTCAGAATATCGGATTTATTGATCACAAGCTCAAAGAAATAAGCATTCAATGTCCTTAGCCAAAAGCTTACGGATTAACACGGTTTTCCGTCTTAGGGAACAGGTCTTTAGAAGGCAGTGAAGCAAGAAGTTATATTTTTACTCGAAATTAAATCTGAACAAGAGCCCATCTGGGCTTTCACTCGGGCCACATGAGATTGAAGATGAAATACACTTTCATTTGAAATCCTCTTAGTATCAAATCGTGCTTTAATTCGCCAGTGAGAACGTCAAAACAACAGACTGGTCTATTAATCGCTTTTATGGCATGACTATGAGAACGCAGGATTCGAACAACAGAATACTGGCAATGACATATTCAGACTTTGAATTTGATCGAAAATAGATCAAAAACTCGGGGAAATGTCCGGCTAAAACTGTATGAATAAATGTGAAATGAAACATAAATTTCATAGCAAGAAAAACAATTGTAATTCCTATAAATGAGAAAGCTCTTCTATTAAGCCGCTTCTCATATACACAGACTGTTTCACAAAAAACGTTTGCGCTTATCGACACAAGAATTCAGTTGACCTTTCAAATAATTTATTCTGAGGTACGCATACTCTAAATCAGATGTTAAATAAAGCGATAATTAGAAGGAAAAGTACATTAACAGACAAACTGAGAGGAAATTTATTCAAATCAAAAAGAGTTTACTTACAGTACTTACGTAACTGAACTTTCGTTTTGGATCTTTTGGTAGTGCACCCATCTTCGTGCACATATGCACTGAATCGGAATGAAAGTCGAAGCCTACCTCGAACTTAACTTTCAGCTAACCTGTTTCCTTTCATTCCACAATGAATAATAATCTCATAAAGTAAGCCCGTAGCTTTCAATAAATTTGCCAGTGTCTGAATGAAACAGCTAGATCTTTTCCAATTTCTCTCACGAGTCACGGCAGAAGACAGTCTCAAGCTACAAAACTTGAATTTTGATCCTCTTCACAGTAACGTAATTTAACGTCTCAGATATTATATATATGCCCTATTTCAGCTAGCGCTGCTTGGCTCAATTGAGGGTTTCTGCCGTCAAAGTTCATTTTTTGTTTCAGTTTTCCCCATATTAGCCGACATGTATAATGTCTCGAGCTCTCAATCCAGTAGAAAGACTCTTATTCTGTCATAAAACATGCCTTAGCTGTACAAGACCGCCCACGATGGAATAGATTTCTGACAATGACTCGTTGAAAGTGATATCTCCTTGTCTCGCCTTGTCTGAGAGCTTTGAACTTTCTTATCTGAGCGCGCCTGACGAGATCTAACCTTTGATTATAATTCGATACCCGTTGATATCCAAACGTGTTTGGATATTGTATTTCGCTTACGTTTCTAAATGTACATTGGATCTGTCCAAACAGCGCTGATCGAATGTATTACGGCTCCTGGTTGTTCATGTATTTTTATGGTCAACAAGAGCGCCAGTTGAAATATCCTGAGCCTGTTGGAAGGCTTTCGCCCTCGCGGGTCGACCATTTTGATTTACTGTATTCACTTATGTAAATACATTTAACCTGGCGATTGTTGCGTGACCAGCACAGTGCAATCTGATTGTTTTGAATTTGACCTTTAACGCATGCGCAGAAGCCGTCTGACATGGATTAAAAATAACGACTTGCATTTTAAGACTCGGCGCTGCCACAGGCAGCCCGAGTAAAAAGCCCGCTTATAAACCGCACCCGGACTTCAGGGAGGAATTTTTTACTTTTTTTCAAAATGAAAACGAAAATACCCCGCGGCTTATACGCGGTCAAATACGGTAGTACAGGCCTAAACATGAACTACTATGTCTTATTACAGTGATTTTCATTATTACATGGACTGAGAACTCAAAGCTAAGGTCGACGAATGTTGTGTGTCTTTATGCATGCGCTACCGTCAATTATAACTATGATGGCCGCCGAATATTTACGAGCGATGGGTGTGTGAAGCTTTCCAATCCAGACCTGTAAGTTTAACATGGGAATCTGCAATGTTGAAATACTTCCCATGGCCATTGCTCAAAAATATTTGGTGGTTGTCATACATGTAGTTATGATTGATGGTAGTGAAAAACACTAAACATTGGCCGACCTTTGAGTTATCAGTCAGCATAATATGGAAAATTGCTGTGATATAATTATGTTTGGGCAGTGAGAATTTACAATAATATGATGATCACATATTTCTGAATTAAATGTTCCAACAGTTTGTTTGTGTATGTATGCTATGTACATATATAATATAATAATAATAATAACTTTATTTAATGAGGGTTTAAACACTTTACAGTCACAGACTGATAAACTAGTGGCCCTCTTAATATATTAAAATATGTTACAAAACTATGCAAATGTAAGTTCTACTGAGTGCTATATAAAGCTTCCAACACTAAAATAGATAAAAGCTTTAAAGTCAACTATATTAATACAATGAATAATAAATATGAATAAATAAGCTAAATTTAGAATATTAACAATATGATATTCTAATAATATATACTATGAGTTACACTAATAAAAATAACTATGGCTAAGTAGTAATTATTAAGATATGCTAAAATGGTCAAGGCCCTTGTATTCTCTTAACAAATTTGAATGCTCTACCCTAAAGGACTTAATACTTTTACATTTCCTAATCTGTGGTGGCAAGGCGTTCCATAGTCTAGACGAAGTAGTTAAAAAAGTTCTACCTCCCTCAGTTTCTCTTGCATATCTAGGGCAATGAAGAGTTATATCACCGAAGCGTGAAGTCCGTGAAGACATGCTACTTACCTTAACTATCTTATTACTTATATAGTCAGGGACAGCCCCTTGAAAATATTTATAGACAATACAACACTTGTTCATTTTAGCCTCATCGTAGTAAGGAATCCACTTAAGCTTGTCAAATAGTGTTACAGTTTTCTCCTCTCGCACTTTCACACCCAGAATCACTCAAGCAGCTCTCTTTTGTAGCCTGAATACTTATAGTGTACATGTACATTGTACATTAAGAGGAGATTTATTATTATTGTAAAAACAATTGCTCAATAGATAAATGTTACGTTGTACATGATTTTTCTAGAGAGATCAATTAAATTACCTAATCATATACTCAACAAATTTATGGACTCTGATTGGCTGACGAGTGCAATTTAACCCAAATTGTACTGTTTGGTTGTAATTGCACTCAAAATCAGGAAGTTGATGACCATCTGAACATCGAAAACAATAGCTCCAGATTGAAATTGAAGTACATAAAGTTGTTCACAGTCATGTTTTGGTAAAGGAATTTTTTCCGAACATTTTCCGAAAAATTTCGAAGTGTTTCAGAAAATTTCCAAATGGTTACAATGTAAAACTGACTATAATTATTTAGATGCTGTGCTGTGGTTACAGCAAAAACATGTCTAACCCCTGTAAATTCATTTTATAATAATAAAATATTAATAATAGTTTATACAAATTTATAAAGCACTAATAAAAACTATAAATATTCTAAAGTGCTATCTATAAAATACAATAGTATGTAAAAACAAACAAAAAGAACTAACTGACTAACTAACTAATTAAGTAAATATATAAATGAAAAACCTTGTTAAATAAGTATGTCTTGAGTTGGTTGTTAAATGAGTCAATGGAGGAGGAACAACGTATATCGGGAGGAAGATTGTTCCAAAGGATGGGTCCCGCCTTTGTAAAGGCCCTATCACCCAGTGTCTTGTGGGTAGTCGAAGGAATGAGTAGCGGATTGTAATCATTGGATCTCAGACTATATAGTGCCCCACAGGCCTTGGCTTTAGGAGCTTACAGATGTAGAGTACTAGATTGTAGAGTGTACTAAACATTAACGTTTCAGATGCTGTAGCATTGCTTATTTTAACGGTGCTTCAATTTGATATTTCCGAAGATTAAAATAAATTTGTTGAGTACATGTATGTGATTAACAATAAATCATATGGGTTTGTCGTGCAATTCTGGGTAAATTTGAACTTGTGAGTTTCCAAAGAGCTCAAATTGCACTCGCCCTGCAAAACTCACTCGTCCAAATTTATCCAGAATTGCACTCGAAACCATATGATTTCCTATACATACAAAATTGAATTATTTTAGATTTAGCTCACCGTATATGGCCCCCTCGTCAGGTGGGCACCATGACTACAGTTACAGTAAAAATACTAACTAAAAATCAATCCAATAAAATTACCTATAGCGTAGTACATGTATGTACATGTAGTTAATTTGTTTTAAGCGTACAGTGTACATCGTACATGTAGTTAAAAATTACCTAGAACTAGGGTTGACAGGTACATGAAAGATTGTAAACAATGAGTTCTCTCCCACCTACAGCTAGGGTTCACCCAGTAATAAGGGCGCTACACTGAAACAATTATGCCTGATTAATCAACACAATGTTTTTCACTTCATACTAGGCACTCTAAAGGGGCATTGTGAATCAAACTTAACCTTCAAGTTTCATGAAGACAAAACTATAATTAAAATAACACCACAAGAG
The DNA here is from genome assembly GCA_030867875.1 of Actinernus sp. WN-2022. Lineage (NCBI taxonomy): Eukaryota > Metazoa > Cnidaria > Anthozoa > Actiniaria > Actinernidae > Actinernus > Actinernus sp. WN-2022. The sequence continues at coordinate 38,027,388 of JAOWCC010001368.1, forward strand.
AGAAGAGAAATACCATGTGAATGTCCTGATTTGTTTTTCAAACTATTTCGATAGAGGATGGCAAAGATTAAAGTGGATTAGAAAATCTTATTTTAGAAACTTGATTTTGGTTACAGCGAACCAATTTCAAGTTGCTCTCAATTTTTCTTCAAAGTACTTAGTATTTTTCATCCACTCGAATATGTGCTATCCTTCATCAAAATTGTCTCAAATTTTCTCCAGTATACCTGCAAAACATATGTGTACTCTTACATGTAACTAATCTGAGTAGTTACTACCATTTGCAAGCTACCATTAAGCGTGAACCTTTTTCCATGTTCGTTTATGTTTGAAACCTAGACGTCTGGCGGCCCAAACCTTTGCAATTAAAATGCGATTGTGACAACCTTTGACAATGTCCCGCCTTCAGGTTTCAGCAGAGTAGGATTCAGGTTTGGAAACTTTTCGGCTAGATTTACCTTTGCGCTATGTGCTAAATCATATAAATGTCGGTTCAAGTTCAAGTTTTGGATGCTCAGAATTATGAGAGATGCAAGACAACAACTGTCTCTTGGCATACTCTGAGTTACACGACGGTAGAAGATATATCAAAGGTTTTCAACGTCAAGGTTGAAACTAATTAGTTTGCCGACGAATTGCAAACGTTTGGGACACCAGATGTCTAGTTTCAAACACAAACAAATGCGGAAAAAGGTTCACGCTTAATGGTAGCTTGCAAATAGTAGTATTTTAATTTGTTTTTTTTGCTATGAGAAAGTTTATCATTTTGTGGTTGAGTGCCCCTTTATTTTAGCTGAATTTTAATATTCTAAGCATCTATCTCCTATGAGCTCTCAGTAAAGCAAAGTATCAGGAACGTTTGATTGTGAAGTTTTCCTCTTTTTATATTGAAAATTCAATCAATTCTAATATGCAAATGAGACAGTTCTTCAAGATTGCTTGGCAGGTGTTTGTGAAGTATGAATATTTTATCACAACAATAATTACAATTCATAAAAGTATACAGGTCAGAGATCATTTATCAAGCTTTCTCCTTCATACATGTATTTAAACCAGAAATGATTTGGCAAATTGATAACTTGACAACAAAAAGCTTAAAAAAGTTGTTACACAAGTTTTTAATACTCAAGTTACATTTTGTGTTAATTAATAATATTTGTGGATGTGTATACAATATGTAGTTTCTCTACAAACTCCAACTTGAGTCAGATCTTGATGAAAATAAACAATGCAGGAATTCAAGAGCTCCATTGCTTACTATACATGTACAATCACACAGTCGTGTATAGGTCATGCATGCATATACTAGCTAGCTGTCAGTAAAAAGAAAATCAACACTATAGGATCACAGGTTTTAATTCAATTCTCTTCCATATATTTTGTTGTTTATAGGGGAATTCACTTAAGCCTTAAAGTTTTTGTGATTTGTGAATTTTTCCCAACTGAAATATCATATTAAGATGAAAAGTGAATTGAAAGTATTCATTTCTATGTTCTTACCTAAGACTGCAAACAGACAGGTGACACTTTCACAGTCAGCAAATATTTATTTTTCACTGATCAGGATTGGGTTTCTCATGGCACATAATAATCTACCTCTTTTGTAGCTGGTTTAATGCAGTATCTCATAAATATTTTATTGCTATTCCCTTTCTTATTAAATCAGTCTCAATGTTTATAATATTATGGTATGTGGGAAGTATTGTGTTTGTTGAGCCATGTACTGCTATAACTCACATGCAAGAAAAGCTTATACAGAGTACAGTGATGGGAAATATTCTACAGCAATGCACTTTATGTCTTCAACACAAATCTATTTGAATTCTGAAGTCATCTTCTTGACCTAATGTGAATAACTGAAGCACAATTCTGTAACAGATATGTTTGATCCCATGCTTTGGCTGTTACAGATGTTAAGGAATCTAAAAGTGTATTCGTTATGGAGGATACATGTATTTCTTTCAAGGCACCATAAACTCAGACATGGAGAATGAAGCCATTGAATTAACATGTAGCTGCAGGTCTTAAGTAATGTGCCAATGGATCTTACATGTAGAATGTCTTGTTTTGTTGGCTGTGTCTTCAGTCAAAGGGATATAACACTACTGGAGACGATGTTGTTTAGCATTTGTCTATGCACATGACCAACCAACCGTGAACACAGACAACTGTTACTCTGACTTAATACATGTACTTGTGCTATGTTTGTATGAGTACACAGTCAAATTATTAGAATAACAAGTTGTTGGCTATAAATCCTGATCAAGTGAATAAGACACTTTCTTTTAAAAGCTGATTATGGCCAACTATGAGTATCTATCATGTAAAAGTCTTGCTGACAAAGTATGTGAAGTGTCATTGGTGTATCATAATTTACGTTTTTACCATTTGAGACTGGCTACGTCATGCAAGGCTGCCTTCCTACTTCATGCTAAGGTATGGTAAATAATACTAAAATTGTGTTTTTGGTACCTGCAAGTACATGTACAGTGTACATGTATACTGCTTATCAATAGCTAGAGAGGGGAGGATAAAAGTGTTATTCTTTATAAAATTGGTTGTAAAGAATAATATGATTATAGTGAAGTAAAGGTAATTTAAGAAGAAAAGAGGAGTGGGAACGGTGGAATAAAGGGTACAAAGTAAGTGATTAGTGTAGTTGATAGCTTTTTTAATTGTGAAAACTAGGAGGTTTAACAATTTTGTTTTGAATCTGGTGCTTCATGTTGTGTTATAATTATTTTGACTTTGGCTTTCTGAAGTCATTATTTTAATATATGCTACATTTAAGGTCCTATCAACCATTACTCTTAGCACAACTCAAGAGAATTTGGCATGAATATATGAAATTCAGAGCTTCAATGAAACAATAGTGATATAAACAATATTGTATGTAAATAAAAACAATACTGATATAAACAATAGTGTATGTAAATAAAAACAATAGTGATATAAACAATATTGTATGTAAATAAAAACAATAGTGATATAAACAATATTGTATGTAAATAAAAACAATAGTGATATAAACAATAGTGTATGTAAATAAAAACAATAGTGATATAAACAATAGTGTATGTAAATAAAAACAATAGTGATATAAACAATAGTGTATGTAAATAAAAACAATACTGATATAAACAATAGTGTATGTAAATAAAAACAATAGTGATATAAACAATATTGTATGTAAATAAAAACAATAGTGATATAAACAATAGTGTATGTAAATAAAAACAATAGTGATATAAACAATATTGTATGTAAATAAAAACAATAGTGATATAAACAATAGTGTATGTAAATAAAAACAATAGTGATATAAACAATAGTGTATGTAAATAAAAACAATAGTGATATAAACAATAGTGTATGTAAATAAAAACAATAGTGATATAAACAATAGTGTATGTATTTATAGAAACAATAGTGATATAATTTAGTATTATTTTTAGTATTTCTAGAAGGTACAATGGAATGTATGTAGCAATAGCTACAATCCTTGCACAGTATAATGGAGAGTATAGGTCTGGCTATAGTGGTAATATTTTTTTATAAGTTCATTTTTACAGTTCAGTCATATACGTGTACAGTGTACCGATCTTTACTACCATTTGCAAGCTACCGTTAAGCGTGAACCTTTTTCCGAGTTCGTTTAAGTTTGAAACCTAGACGTCTGGCGGCACAAACCTTTGCAATTTAACCGTGATAATGACAACCTTTGACATGTCCCGCCTTCACGTTTCAGCGAGTGGGATTCGGGTTTGGAAACTTTTCAGCTAGATTTTCCTTCGCGCTACGCGCTAAATTATATAAATGTCGGTTCAAGTTAAAGTTTTGGACGCTCAGAATTACGAGAGATGCAAGACAACAACTGTCTCTTGGCATAATCTGAGTTGCACGACGGTAGAAGACATATCAAAGGTTTTAAACATTTCCATAATTATAATAATATTTTAAAACAGAATACATTTTCAATGACTTTATAGAGTTAGATTCTGAAACACTTGTAAGCCTAGACTGGGTATATATGTTTGGGAGAATAAGGAACTGCCATTTCTCGTTTTCCTAAACTTCCACTTCATCATCATCTTTATTACACACAAACCACCATGTACACGCATAAAAATACAAAAAAATATATATATAATAAATTACAGTGGAAGACAACCTAAATGGAAGCCAAAGACTTATTACTTTAGGTTGCCTTTTTTAAGCGTGAGCTAATAATCTAACAATATTATACTGAATATTAATATTATGATAAGAGAAAGATGATTCGAAAGAAAAGGTTTTTGCGAGAAGGGAGCGAAGAAGAGCAGACAATATTAGATCAGTTAATTAAGGAGATGACTGGTTAATTAAATAGGATTTCAGATTATATTTGAAGCTGGTGAGAGAAGTTCTATTTTTTATTAATTAAAAAAACTTCTATTAATAATAGAAACATGGAAAACCAATTTTCTATAATTCCTTTATAAAATAAATCAAAATACTGAGCAAAAAAACGGGAAGTATTGATTATGTATTAATTAATGCATGTAATTAATGGCGTACGGTAATTGGCTAACAGCCTCTGACGTCACCAACTTGTGTGTTGGCCACAGCATTCACAAGTTAGTCGGACACTCTCCTGTTGTTTAGGTTTTGAAGCCAACTCCGTCCACTCTTGCAAAAATCTGCACAAATCTTCAAGGTGGATGCCCTACCAGTACAAGGTTTTATAGCTGTCTCTCTCTCTATACATTGTATATATATATCCACACTCCTTATTCAAATCTACGTTCGATGCTCTTGATCTCTCTCAGTAGGCTTTGTAGCCGCCTCGATCCATCTTAAGTCCAAGTCCAACATCCATGATCCAAACCAAGAAAATTAAAACACTTAATGTTTAATATTCTGATAATAAAACATAAATTCCCCTAACTAGCTCAAGAGCAGTCACAACTTTCTCTGTTTCTATAGAATTACAGAAACACAGTTTTCACCCAATCAGAGTGCTCTTTTTCTCAATGTTATTGTTTGATCTTTCAAAATTAATGTTAATCTTTTTCCTACACGTAACTTTAATTGGCCGGTAACAAAACGAGCAGGGGACTGGGACCGAGTTTATCAGAATTACTCTAATTCTAAAATGAAGTTCATCACACGATAGAACATGTTGAAATTAGCATGTGTGCCAAGTTTGACGTGATTCATGTGAATCTTGTCTGAATTATAAGCAATTGAAATTTCTTTGTCCCTCCAAAATTTTACATGATGGTTTGGAGGGACAACATTAAAAAATAAGAGAGTTTGTATGGGAAAATTGACATATTTGATGCCTTCTAGCATCGTCAATTTTGAGCCAAAGTCCAGGCTAGCTAAGTTTGATCTGTTCTTTTGGAAAATAATGCTAACTTTGACTAGTTATCAATTGAATTAGTTTTAATGACTCGGTTCCAGTCTCCCGCTCGTTTTGTTACCGGCTAATTTGCAGAGAAGAAAATGATCAACTGTATAGCCATCTGAAATTGGAGATATAAAGTTTCATAAATTCATCTTTAAGTTATTAAGTTTTATTTTTCACTGGCTGAGTAATGAAAGAAGTGGAACATGTTTTCCCAAAGTCATTAATTATTCATGAGATCTTCATCCAAGAGGGACTGTATTTGGTCACATGCATGGGTCTTGAAACCTGGTCAAACCCTTGTGACTGAAGCTTCATCAGGTGGATGCATCTTGACATCCAATGAAACACCAGTTCCAACACACTAGTGTTTGATCAGATTTCCAACTATAGTGATCATTATTTCTTAAAGGAGCAGTGTCACGATTAGTATTCATGCCCAAAGTTTTGAAAATGTGTCAGGTGGACAAGAAATCAAAAGATGTGACAGAAGTAGAAGTCTGTGAGTAATCTGCTTGCATCTGCATATTTGCACGATATCTCGAGCCGAAATTGCTTTAAAACTAATAGTATACTTCAGTATTATATGGTTAGGTTTGATGTTATATTTTTATAAAGCAGCATTTTATTTATTTCAATCGAAAGGGAAATTTGCAGCGGCGCGTGACATAGCGTGATTTTGCCATTGTCTATAACAACCAATCAGAATCGTGACACTGCTCGGACCTTTAATCATCGTATTAATGAACCACTAACTTCTTACATACTGATAAACTACAAGTAAGGAGTCAAGAACAACATAGAAAGAAAAAGTGTGCCTCCACTGGAGTTCGAACCTCGACCCCTCCGACTGCTTGTACATTTACATGTACTAACTCTTGGCCATTACACTACTGCTACATGTAGTTGAATCAGTGCCAGCAAAATGAGAATAATAAACCATCTGTATGGAATAATTATATACAACAGTTAAATGGTAATGATGTTTGAAAATAAGCATATGTAAAATGTTGAACACTGGTATGTAATCAACTAAAGTCGATTGAGGTATGCTAACCGCCGTGGAAAGCGAGTAGCAGCTGACATTTCGAGCGCTAGCCCTTCGTCAGAGGGGGCCTAGCACTCGAAACGTCAGCTGATACTTGCTTTCCACGGTGGTTAGCATACCTCAATCGACTTTTAATTAGTTGATTACTTACCAGTGTTTATCGTCCCCGCCGACGCAGACCAACACTAGTTTTTACAGGAACTAGTTGCCTATGTAAAATGTTGGTTTAGCAATTCCCATGAGAAGTCCTAAATTTCAAACATTCATTGTTCGTGTTTCATCAGGGGATTCCAAATGTTTGGAAAACAATAAAACCGATGAAGCTTAATGCCTCTTGGGTTTCATTTGTTTTCTCAATATTTGGAACCCCTGATAAAACACTCCAATTCATGTTTGAAATAGTACTTCTCACACACCACTGGGGCCTGGGGGTTAAGTGTCACATGAAATGAACGTCATGTTAGTTTGCTTTTTTGCTGTCTGCCAACAGACTTCCCACCCACCCACCCTAAAATTCCAGTTCATGTTACATTACGAGACTCCATTCTCAATAGACCTACATGTATTGCAATGAGTCTGTAAGAAGTTATTGTTATAATTATATTATTGTTTAATAAACGTCTGGTTGCGGCGGTCAGCTTGACTTACAATGTAGCTCCCAGTAGTGTGTGAGTCAAATAATCACTTCCACTACAAAAAAGTACATTGTCAGGGTTAGAAAAAAATCGAAGACCCACTTGCCCTTTGGGCAAGTGATTCCAAATTGTACTTGCCCGATTGCTCTTCTCACTTGCCAAAACCATTTTTTCAGGATTCAAAAAGTATTGTTCTATCCGTAAAAACATGTAGATTGATTCCTCCCTGAAAACATTGTTTCAAGCAATAAATCTACCCTTTGGAAATCTCGCATGCAGTAACAGGCTCAGAGGCAAGTGTGATTTTCTAGCACTTGCCCAATGTTGTTTAGCACTTGTCCTGATGAGCGGACGAGTAGTTTCTTCGAATCCTGCACGTACATTGTACTGTAACAGTTTTAAAATTATTGTAAAGCAAGTTATGTATGTAAGTTGTCAAATGAGTTAGCAAACATGTTTATAAATTATTTAAAATAATCCTGACAGTTTTAAATACATTGTGTGCAAGACATTTAGAGGTAAATTTATGTTCAGTCATATAAATATGTTTTATTAATATTGAGAAGACTGACAAACGTTGATTCATTTATTTGTATTAATGCATTCCAAGTTACTGTATGGATCGATCAAAAGAACTTGTAAACATTACCACAGATAACCATGAATCTTAAAGTGCCTCTAACACCATTTTATTTTCAAAGTCTAGATGAAAATAGAGGACAAAGGAAAAAGGAAAAAGTTAAAATCGGTATAAAAACTGATTTTTAAATTGTGATCAAAGTCCGACATATTTTGTTTCATGACCGTGCAATTTGGGGTCTTGGTCAAGTGACATTAAATATCAAGCAAAAGCCATTTTTCACTAGCACTTGTTGTAGGTTCTATTGTTATGGGTTTTTGATCTTACATCACACACAATGCATGTATGTACTGACAATGCGGCCATCCCTTCATGTAGGACGATACGAATTGCTACCAAATTGTATTCTATTGTATTGTATTGTGTTGCGTTCTATTGTTGTATTGAATTGTATTGTGTTGTATTCTATTGTATTTTTGGTAAAAATTTGTGTCGTCCTACATAAAGGGATTGCCGACAATGCTTCTAATTAGTGTACTGTGGCTCGGTCGTGAAAAGAGCCTGGTCGCTTTTCGCAAACTTCAACAGGTTGTAGACAATCAAGAATTCAAACAAACACAACTTTTTTTCACGTAATTACTCTAAATATTATAGGAATTTATATGGAGAATAAAAAAGGGTTGTGGGCACTTTAGAAAATTATGGTAATTATTATAATGATGTAAATGCATGTTATTTATTAAGCTTGTTATGTAAATCAATAGGTGAAGTCCCTTGAAGACGAGATCAGGAAAGAAAAAGAGCAATTGAACAAGAATAAGACGGCTCAAGATGCCACAGGGAAAAAGCTGAAAATGGAGCTATCAATGACCAAGCAAAAACTACAAGAAACAGAGGTAATTAATTATAATTGGTTTGGCCAGTTACACTTGAGCCTCCTTTTTTATGAACCTTAAAATATTTCTTCCTCCAAACAACCATACCCTTATCAAGGGTTTGGGATTCATAATTAAGTCAGTGTACAGTCAGGAAATAATATTTAAGAGAAATGTTGAAAACGCAAGCTGAATGCACAAAAGTCGTGCTTTTAACATTTCTTGAGTGTTCTTAAATGCCTGGAGTGTTTTCTGTCAGTGTAATTAATACATGGCTAAGGTTTCTTTACTTGCTCTGTGATATACATTGTACATTTAAGCAAGGAAAGCAAACCATCAATTCAAAATGTTCAATAAAACATGCTTGTACATATTACAATGTACATGCATGTACAGTACCGCCCTGCAGAAGTATGTTAACATCTACACACACGTTTTCTGTGTGTACTACACATGTGTACTACACTCATTTGAGTGTAAATGCATGCATGTACTACACGCATGTATTACACGCACATGCGTGTAGTTTTATTTTGTTATGTACTACTCTTGCCAGTAAACTGCAACACCCCAAGTTTTTTTCACGGCGGCCCACGTGATGTGAATGTTCCTTACCACATGATTACTGTTTGGCATAGATTTGTTTGGCTAGATTTTGTCGGCAGCAGCAAGAATGATTGTAGACAAGTTTGGCATTTTAAAACCACAGATTGACTGCCTTGTTGATTTCAAATGGGCAGTTTTAGAATTGAGAGCCATAATTGTGCATGTATAAGAAAATAATGGATGCTGAGTGCAAGTCTGATATTTTAGCCTATGAATTTGTACAAAGGAAGGGCTGTGTGCAAAAACGGCTTAAGTGACTCATGATCACATTCTAAATTCTCCCTTAAAAAACAAAGAAATTGAAGGATAATTTAGAATGTAACCAAGAGTCACTTAGGCTATTTTTGCACACAGCCCTTCAAATGTGCAACTTCACTGGCTAAAAGATCAGACTTGCATTCAGCACCCATTATTTTCTTATACATAATTTACATAATTTAAATAAAACTTGTCTTAATGATTATTGTTTTAACTGGGAGGTAAGGCCGTAATGAAGAAAATTAAAATTATCCATTCTTTTTTCCCCTTTAATTATAGTTATTTTATTAAATAGCTTCTCCAATTTATGTGTTTGCTAATTGTCTTCATCAATATTCCTCTTAAGAAAAAAATGGTCTTGTTGATTAGCAATTTCCAATTGAAAATAATGCATCATTTCTAAAGATGTCTCAATCTTCTTCAGGCCAAGGTAAAAAGCTTACAGGAAGAAAGGGGCATGTTAGAGTCTCGTCTTCAGATGGCCAACAGGGATTTGAACAACATCAAAGAGAAGGAGACCAAGCTCAGCACTGAGAAGGTACATGTACATTGACTTGTAGTAAAATAATGCACATACTTGTATGCAGTGCTGTTGATAAGAGCTGGCAAAAGTCACCAGCTCATTACTCATTTCCAGCGACTACTTTAGTCTGCCACTCAGGGTTTTCAATTACAGAGTGTGGTCGACTAGTACTGTATAAACCAGGGTCACTGTAATGTTTCCCAACTCGATGGCCAATATTACCGCAGGTATTCAATCATATATGGGCCGCGTCAGGCAAAAAGGGCCCGGACGACATTTAAGTTAAATAATTCCTACAATGGTGTTCCTAATAACAGGTTGAAGATCGTATTGTATTCTTGACGAGAAGCGCTACATTTCATTCCTAACAATAAATGTCAGTTTCAAGAAATTGACAACAAAACTCAGCGGTGAAATTTACGTGATTTTGATGCAAGGGCCCGATCACAAATATGACCACAAAAATTAGGAATCCTGTCATAGGAGATGATTTTGATGTATGACATTCATTTATACCTGCTGGCATTAAAGAGTAAAAAATAAATAAGATGAACCAGATGAACACTTTTTGGCCAAAAAATGTCTTTTCTGCAGCCGTTCTGCTCCCCGTAGCTCATAATATGATTTTAGCAATAGTACAAGTTACACCTTGAAACAATCGTCTGATGATAGGCAATCATTTGCGTCTGCTAAAATTGTGATCACACCCTTGTGTAAAAATATCGTAATTTTTTGTTTTCAATTTCACTCGTAAATTTCATGAAATCGATCCTACTTGTTAGTAGCACAATGTGGCGCTCGCGATGCATATTGTAATCGCACCACAAGTATAAAAAACATGGTACATTTCAAAATATATTTACATATTATGTCGGCCCTTTTTGCCTGACGCGGCCCATATTATATAGATATTTTTAATCACTCAGTTTCTCCACTCATAGAGTAATCGACAAAAGCCACCCGATTCTAATCACGTGCTGTTTTCTTAATAACTGATTACATAAGGTCTAAAGTCACATGTACTGGTCATGCTTCTTATCAGGATACTGCAGTCACTTTAATAGACAACGAGAACCAATCACATTGCAGAACAAAAAAGCATTCCAACTTTATAGTTATATGAGCCAATTTCCAGTGGCTACTGTCGTCTGCCACTCAGAGTTGTCAATTACAGACTGTGCAATAGACTACTGTATACGTGACTGCAGGGATCACTTAGACAGTGAGAACCAGTTTATATTCACATAGCAAAACAAAAAACAGCATTCAAACTTATAGTTACAGTGTATAATTTACAGTATTGTGCAAAAGTCTTGCAAACACCTTTCGGCGAATTTCGGGGCTTTACGGCGAAAATGAACGAAAATTTTCATGAACCGAAATTTCGTCGATATTTTGACGAAAATTTGTTAAGCGCTTTGTTTAATCTGTGCGACATTTCACAGTGCTCTGTGATAGGTTGGCACGAAAATTCGCTGCACTCTACGAAATATCGTGCGAAATTTCGTTTGATACTCTGCGAATATTCGCACGAAACTTCGCTTCTTCGAAATTTCGCTTCTTTGAAATTTCGATCCTTCGAAATTTCGATCCTTCGAAATTTCGATCCTTGCCCGTCAAAGATCAAGTTACCTTTTCCGGCTCACTCGGTCAATTCGACCAATCTGAGTGTAAACTTTATTCGGACTTTGACTAACTGAACTTTACGGCTCACTTTCGAACGGTACAGGAGGATAACTGTAGAGTTTACTTCAGTTCAGTCAGTATAGTCAGGCTAAGAATGGCTCCGCTAAGAATAGAAATGCGATGCTTTGAACCCGGTTTGAATCGAAGGCCGGAAGGGTAATAAACAAAAGGAATGCATTACTATAAATCGCGCGCACGTCCCAACTTCGGAAGTGTTCAATGTTGTAAACGTTATCCGTATATCCACAATAATATTCAGATCCTTCAGCCTTCCAGATCTTTGTAAAAGTCATTGCATAAAGTTTTCAAGTAAATTTGGACCATGCATGCAGTTATCGAAATATCGTGAGCCGTAAAATAAACAAAACATTGCGGCTGCTAATTCGCTATTATCGCACTTGGGCCATCTTGGATTGAAAGCGAGGCTTCCGGGTTGTCGGTTACGTAGCGCTTACTATTTTGCTCTGTTGTTGGTCGCGAGTTTGGATGAATAAGCTATTTCATCTCTACTTCTGTAATTCCAATTGTACAAATAATAGTCAGAAAAGAAGATCTAGGGATTCTTTTCACATATTTGATTCCAATGAACAGCTCTAAAAGCGATGGAGTTTGAAAATACGCGGAGATGTTGACCCATACTTCAGACATGATAAAATATCCAGTGAGTAAAAAACAGCTGATTATAAAATACTTCTTCGCTTAAATAAGTGTGACAGGTTCCCTCAGACTAACAGATAGCAGAAGTCCATTTTCTACACGTACAAAAACAAGAGAGAAACCTCACTGCAGTATACCCTGCCACTTCAAATGATCACTTAAAACCTGTGAAAAATCCTTCATAATTGTATAGCTTGGGTGTACTCGTTCTAGGAATGATTTGGGTTGGAAATGGTTAGGGTTTTTGGCAAATTTTGGGTTAGGTTTTTAGAAGGTTTGTATGAGGATTTGAGAAAATGCATTATCAATGAACCAAAATGGTTCACTTGCATGGATGGCTGATAACATTGCATTGGTACTGTAACTATATCATATATATATAATAATATAATTGGCTCCTGATACATATATCATATGTATACCAGGTAGTGTATGTTAAGATGATGATAATGACAGTATTACTGACTTGCAATGTTGGGCCATTATCAACAAATGGCTACTTGGAAATCGACCAAAATTACCTGTAGAGAAACTGAGATATGGGTCATTTCACCATGTACAATGATGATAGTGACAATGGAAATGGTACTGGTGATGGTATTAATGCAAAACAATATTGATGTTGATGACAGCGCTAATAATGGCAATAAAAATTGCAACAATGACTACCTAATTGTTTTTAAATCACCTAACTTTAGTTTTCAAACTTTGTACAATTATTTTAATTTCCATAATAATTATAATTGAAGTGAATATTAATCTAGATATTCAGAATCAGCTGATCAGGTTGGAGTCTGGCAGGATACAGCCTACTTTTAGTTGAGCAATACTGTAAAATTATCATCAGGCTGGATATAGCCAATGGGTTAGGCCTTGTACATGTATGTCTCGGTAGTTAACTATCTCATGCTTTAGGGGAGCAGCCATACTAACAATATACCATCCAGCTTTTGTATCACTATTAATATTATATTTCAATCATGTAAATAAATTGTAACATATTAAATATATATTGTAATAATAATTTATATTATGTTAATAAATACTGCCAGACCCCAACACTGTCTAAGTTGTCTGTTTTGGTATGTTACAACATTTTGTACAATCAATTTTCTTCTGCCATAATCATTGCAATGATGCAACTATGTTTTTTTATAACCTACATGTAGCTGCTAGCTGGATGGGTACTCCAGCATCATTTACATCCTTTTTATCAATTTATTATAATTAATATTATTTCTTTCCCAAGCCAAACCACAGAAATTATGGAGGATAGCTTGATTTGAATTTATTCACAGATAGAGCAGATTTTTTTAACCCTGTTTAATAAAATCAAATAGACCTAACAGTCAGGCTACTGGTAAGTAAAATCAGTCCAAACTCCAAAATATTATTATTATAAGTAATGGCATGGCATAAGGTAAATTAGTTATCAAATTTCCCCCGAGAGCAGAGGGAGGATTATGGCTGAGGGGGATTAGGGAGAATTTGCATAAATCCTCCCAAGGGTCAAGGGGAAATTTAATCACTAGCTAATTTCATGCTATTACTTTGTAATACTATTATCACTGACTAATGAAACTAATCTCAGAGGACTTTAGTTTTTCTCTGCCTAAACTAAAGTTACCATAGTTGAGTTTTTTTAATGTTTTGTTATGCTTGATTGAGCACCATTGGTTGAACTGGACCCTGCAAGTGTGTTGATTTTGTGAAGAATAAATAAAATGTCAAGTAAAATGTAAAAATAAAATGTAATATGTGGCTGACTAAATATTCCAGGAGCATGCATAGAGTTTAATCATGTCATGTTTGTGGTTTTAAGTATAATTATCTCACATGTATGGAAGAAGCGGGTTTGACAAATGAAGAGAAGACCTTTCTTGAGCCATAAAATAGGTAGGGTACAGGGTTGACAGGCATTCATGCACTCTGCTAGGGACTAATTTTTATAATGACCTACCATAACCCTCATCAGCATGCATGCCCTTCTAATTTTCATTCTTGCATGTCAACGAGAGAAAATTAGAACAAGTATCCATACTGATGAGGGAATTTAGAGTTTAAATGTCCCTGAACAAACAAAGAAAGCTGAGGTGATCGTGGTATTATTAAGAAAATTACACATGAAAATCCCAGATTAACTAATAAATAAACCTTCATTTCATACCAGAAATTTGACAGTGATAAATATCATTGCATAACACCCATGACCATTCTAATAAAACCTCCCAAAATATTTCCCTTTGATTCAGTACAAATACATATGATATATAATATATTTTTAATACATAAAAATGTTTATTCACACATTAAAACTTTAATATGATGGTCATGACACTTTCAAAACAAGAGCCCATCTGGGCTTCCACTCGGGCCACATGAGATTGAAGATGAAATACACTTTCATTTGAAATCCTCTTAGTAATAACCAAAGGGAAGAATTATTAACTGAATTTAGAAGTTTTTAGGAGTGGCCGGTAGCGCGATGACTTTCATTCTCTGCTCCCCAAGTATATATGTAATTTAATATTTTTGTTTTTCTCTTATGTAAATTAAAGAAGTTGACATTTTAATTTAAACACTACTTATTCAAGTAACACACATTAGTCTTCTGTTCTGTTATACTGCAGGTTCCGATTGTCTCAAATGTATGTTTATATTTGTACCATATTATAAGTTGTATCCTGTTCATCCTGTGATGGAGCTAGCTATGTCAATTTGTGTGCCTCTATGTAACTTTATCTGCTGTTCTTGCTTTAGCGATACTACATGTAAACACAACGTCATTTATATATTTGCATATATAATGTGGTTTGGCAAAAAAAAACATGTATTTGTATGACTTGTATGGACTGTATGGGAACTAGCGATTTGGGACTCACAAAATACATCTAAATTAAGTCTCAATTCTGCTTCCAAGTCCAAACATGGTTATCAAGCTAAATGAAGGATTCTTCCGTTTTCCCCATATTAACAGACATGTAACAGTATCTTAATCCGACTCTCTCTAGCTAGGTTATTCTGTCGTAAAACATGCCTTAGCTGTGTAGTTGACCTGACCCAAACTGTCAACAGTTTTACCATTGACAGATTGCCTAATGTTATGCCAGAGAATAGATTTCTGACAATGACTCATTGATCTATATCTCCTTGTCTCGTAATGACAACAAGAGGCCAAGTACAACCTCAACAACAAGTCTTTAAAATAACACATGCAATGTTCATTTTAACTTCCTCCCAGTGATTTAGCATTCAGTTTTGAACTGTATCAGTAGCTTTGCATATTTACTGGCAGCTACCACAGCAGTGTTATGCATGTATCAGTGGACATTATTACTACATAAAACATAATTGTGACTACTGGATTTAGCCTGTATATTTATAATATATAAAATGTACAAATGTATATAGTGGCACCAAGGGAACTAGTACTACTACTACTAACAGAAGAGAAAGTCAATGTATTTAGCATGGTATTGCTATAATTGGGGACAAATATATTTACTCTCGATAATTATCTATACAACTATATAATTCCACTACACTTGAGGGTGGTCACTACCAGAGATTTGGTTGCATTCTCAGTGTTGCATGGCCTACAATTTAATATTGTGATCCAAGAAGACACAAAGCTTTTAGAACCATTTGCAGATGTCAGAGCATTAAGGCATGCAGTACCAGTTCTCCCAGTTATTTTAAGGTCCTTTATACCTGGATTTGAACTCTGACTACCTCCTGCACAACAGACTGACACTTAACCACTGAGCTTACTGGTTCTGTGATGGGCCAAATTTTGTTCAGATAAAATTAATTGAATTCTATTAAAAATACATAGATCTGAGACATTGAATAAATGTAGTCCATTGAGTTTTAGCATAGTTTTTGTCATAAATAAATGTTATTATTATAGCCAGAGAATAATACTGGTTCACTACTCATGCTCTTGCGATAAGTGATAATGGATATATAATGAACTTACAGCTGCCAAATGCTGCACATTTGCCCGGGGGGAGGGGTGTTGTTAATATATTGTAACCAGGACTGGTCAGTATTATTTTCATTCTGGATGAGATAGGACGTATTTCTCAGCAAGTATAGCTTTTATGCATTTTGTAAAAGTATAAATCTATTATGCTAGAGAAAATAAGACTGAGTTTGTACCTTTCTCTTCATATTTATTTATTTACTAGAAGTAATCATAGATTATCAAAGTGCATTCAACATATATTTGAAAGAGAAAGGACTGTGGTAACAGTCTGAAAAGCTGAAAATTGCTGCAATGAAGTGGACGGTGTACGTATATAATCCTGATCAAAAGTGCTTGTTTTTTAACTAATGTGAAAATTTTGATGTCTTGACTTATATGTTAATATACAAGGGGATGCATCTGGGTATAAAACTGTAATTATCTTTGTGTAACATTAAATCATTGGATGTGATGCTTATGGGGCTATATGTATACATGTGTGTTTTATATGGTTATGGCATTGATTTGAGAATTAGTAGCACATTTTGCTGTGTGGTATACAGTGTAAAGCAATAATTGAAGTTAGTGTAGAACACAAATCAACTCAGGCTTTACATACATACATGAACTTCATTTGAGTGTCAATAGTATTTAGCTGTAAAGCTAATTGGGGACACTATATTACAGGATATATAAAGGGATTAATATAAAGTACGTATAAATAAATATTACTATTCAGATGTGTATAACCTGAATTCCAGTTCCTAGAACATAAACTATATATGGATGTGTGTAAAGTACAGCACATGCAGTTCCTTCGATTTGAACAGATCGTTCACATTACGTTTCCCGGGTATTTTTCAAGTGAGAACAAGGTTGGTTGCAGAATATTGAGCGCCATTGTTGTTCCAGAATAATTTATGTCGCTTTGATCAGCCTTGTTTCAGGTCCGTTAGAAATTCAGTGTAGATTAATTGAACACAGCAATGAAGTCAGTACTTTAAATCTCCCTCACCTTGTACTGTGTTGATATTCCAGTTCCTCAATGGCATATCAAAGTGTCGGTATAGATTAACTCTCTGTCTGATTGTAGTGTTAATTTGAATCCGTTAATTTGTATAACCAAGATGTACACAGTGTCGCAACTCGACACACAAGATACGCCGATTACGGGTATCTAGAAAACTCAGACCTTGTTTCTCTTCAGCCAGGTCATCTTACTGTTTGTAGTTTCGGTATCTGTATGTACAGCGAAAGCAGAATCCAGTACAGCGAGCAAGCCAACAGAATTCACTCGGTTGTTTACAAATTATGGTGAGTTGATTTCGCTGGTGTCGTCACCGCGCCGACAAACCAGACCATGTTTGACTTAAACCACCACGATGCACACGTGTAGTATTTAAAAAGCTTCTTCACAACTCACACTGAAATATTCATATCCATGTATTTCTCTTCAGCCTTCAGGTATGATTTATAGCATCTTGACCATTTGCAGTTTTGGTATCGGCAAACCGAACAGCACAATTCAAAATTATGCAGCGAGCAAGCCAAGCATATTTTTCGATCGCACATTCACTCGGGTTCAGCATAAATAAATAACAAGTATATATCCTTAGCCTGTTGGAAGGCTTTCGCACGAGTGAAGTTAAATAAAACATTAAAGTGCTTACACTCCAAATTAGAGAGAAAGTTCCTCGCGGGTCCGCCGCCATCTTGATTTACTGTATTCAATTATGTAAATACATTAACCTGGCGATCGTTGCGTGACCAGCACAGTGCAATCTGATTGGTGTGAATGTGACCTTTAACGCGTGCGCAGACCGCGTGCTACATGAAATAAAATAAAAAATAAAATAAAAAAACGACTTGCATTTTAAGACTCGTCGCTGCCACAGGCAGCCCGAGTAATTAGTGCCAATTTATTATTAGTGGTGTGCAAAGTACACAAGTCTTATTCGTAAAATGAAAAATAACGATCAACGTGAAAATAGTCCCATGTGCATTAAAAATTAACAAAATATAATAATAGAGGGTGGCTGGTGCACGTGTATATATATATTTATTGAGAACAATAACTTAACATGTTCCATTCGCCCTGCTAGGTGAGGTTTCTCTCTTCTTATTTTACCTGTAGAGACCGGTGCTAGCTGTGAGTCTGAGGGAACCTGTGACACTTTAACCGAAGAAGTATTACTTGTTTTTTTTTCTCACTCTACCTCTGGATATTTATCGAAGTCTGAAGTGTGGGTCGACATCTCCGCGTATTTTCAAACTCCATTGCTTTCTGAGCTGTTTATTGGAATCAAATATGTGAAAAGAATCCCTAGATCTTCTTTTCTGGCTATTATTTGTACAATTGGAATTACAGAAGTGGAGATGAAGTAGCTTTTTCATCCAAACTCGCGACCAACAGCAGAGCAAATAGTAAGCGCTATGCAACCGACAACCCGGAAGCCTCGCTTTCAATCCAAGATGGCCGAAGTGCGATAATAACTAATAGTTCCCAGACCGGCGGTGCATGGCCCGCTTTAAAGCTTGACTCACTCGCGAGCACAAAGCATAACACCAAATAGTGTAGTTTCACATTTAAGGCAGATCATTGTCTTGTTACTTGTATTAAAAGGTTTCGGCAGAAATCATTGTAAATGTTTGCGTATTAAAATCTAAAATCTCAACTCTTCTGAATTCCCACGTGCAATCAGTCAGGCGTGAACGTGTCAGTCTGATATTTTACTGAACATCAACAGAGTTTTGAAGCAATGTTTGTCATATTGAAAGACGTGCAAAGACTTCTATACTCTTACCAGAAAACTTCTACTGGGAAAGTGCAATTCCTTTTGAATTAAAAGAGCTTTAATGCATCGGGTTTGCGTAAATGGAAATTAATTACGCCCCCGCGGTATTTGTGTCAGAAATGAGACACGCGTCTGGCTGACAGTTCACGATTGATGGGGACTTTTATTATATAAGAATCTTGACTTTTTGACGCCTCTGGCACGCAGGGTATTTACCAAAACCATCTTACTGTACGTTTGTAAAACTGTTTGTCATGAATTCGAATTTGTTACGCGTTAATCCTGGTGAAAGAAAGGTTAAAATACAAAACTGTGCAATTGACACGTACGCTTATCCGAATTTTCGTTTGACAATAAACGAAATATCATCGAAATGTCGCTCGCATGTTGGCGATATTTCGCCTTGGCATTAAAATTTTCGCGTATCTGATCGATTCTTCGTCGAAATTTCGAACGAAAAGTTGCCTTCGGCAACATTCGTAGGAACAAAGAGCGAAATTCGTCGAAATACGTTTGCATGACTTTTGCACAATACTGTATGAGCCATTCAGTGTTTAGTAAGAAACAGTAGAATTTCAACTTCCCGAGCTTCGAACTGGTAAAAGGCAAATTTGGTGAACTTGAACATTCTGAAGCAAAGTCTTTTATGCTAGGATATGCTAGGATTTGTACGTGTACTGTAAATTGGAATGCTTAATTTTATTTTCGTTTTGCAAATTGTTTGTTTAGTGGTCTAAAATGTAAGTGACCCTGGTTACATTGGTAGTCTCACTGTAAGAGCAGCAGCTGATGTTATTTTCCATCTATTGTACAAAATGTACATAATTATAACTTTGGATTTTGTGGTGGCTTACTGTAACTTTACACAGACAAAGTAAGGAGCTCGACTATTGAAAAGAGTATGAAAAGGGGAGGTTTTGAAGTTATTTCACCAGCTATAACTTTATCCAGACAAAGTAAGGAGCTCGACTATTGAAAAGAGTATGAAAAGGGGAGGTTTCGAAGTTATTTCACCAGCTATAACTTTATCCAGACAAAGTAAGGAGCTCGACTATTGAAAAGAGTATGAAAAGGGGAGGTTTTGAAGTTATTTCACCAGCTACTTTACCCAGACAAAGTAAGGAGCTTGACTATTGAAAAGAGTATGAAAAGGGGCGGTTTTGAAGTTACCTTTCCAGTTACTTCACAGAGTGTACCAGTTATGTGAAAACGTATTCACTCAGAGACTGGCCTGCCACTACTGATAAAGCATAAAGAAAGCAAAATACAACTGCATGCCTACTTTTGAACACAGCTTCGCTTACTCTGGACAGCATTGATCGAAAGTCTTGACAGTTGTGGCTGTTGTTGTTACTCTTCACCAAGACTGCTAGCAAGACCCTTCTATTCCGCTAATTTCTATATAAGCATGGCTAAACATGGTGTAACGCAGTTAAACAGAAATACTTCCATGTTGAACCATGTCATGTTACCATCTGAGCCATGTTTAACCATCCTAAGCCATGTTTAACCATCTTAGCCATGTTTAACCATCTTAAGTCATCATGGTTAACTATCTTGAACCATGTTTAGCCATGCTAAATATAAAAAACAGAATACAAGGGACTTGCTAACAGCTACTCTACTTTTCACCTCATTGCTTCATTATAGGAAACTTTGCTGACAGAAGGCAAGTCAAATGTACAAAAGTAAGTCTTGCATTAAAAATAATAGAAATTTTAATGGCATTCATAAATGGCTGTCTCTGCACTCAATTCCTAACCCTGACCGCTTCAAGACAAAGGCAGGCGTGATCTACAACACAAGCCCTTCACCTCTGATAGTCAGGCACATTGAAAAAAAAAATGCTTTATTTTTAGCCAAATAAGACAATCAAAATTCGGACTGGAAGCATTGCATTACGTAAACTAACTAACACTCTAGTAATGCCACGCTACTATTCAGAAGACTGTTTCCAAACATTGTTGTAATGCTACCAAATGAAAGATCATATTAAAACTAATAACTGTGTTCAGTTTTAGAGCAACGTGGAGAATTGCTGTTGAGTTTTAATATTGGCATTTCTAATGCAGAAAATACATGAAAGCAAGACCACTAATGTTGACATGCTCTGTCATATACATGTATTGGTAACAATTAAATGTTTTCTGTACATGTGGATAAACTATTGAAATAGAACAATAATATGCATTAATGAGTGCAGTCCATTATGTACCTGGCAGGCCCTGGTTATTTTTAAGGAACACACTTTTTGGTACAGTTACTATACATGTATAAATTATGTTCATTATACGGGCTCGAAACTTATATTTATAATGTTCACAAACTCGCAAAATGCTAGCGGAGTTCTTGATTTGTGAGTGGAAACAACTTCTAGTAGCAAATTTCTGCAAGTCAACCTTACTTTAAGGTACAACTTTGATTCTGAAAACCTGGAACAGTCATTGCATATTTACAACTACAGTTTATAATCCTAATGCTTACCTAATGCATGATGAAAAGTACGAAGCATGATCTAGCTAGTGTAGTGTTGGTGTAAATTATATAAAATACATTCTTGTATTTTTTATGAATTGAACAGAGATAAAAATTGTAAACATACAGAAAATGAGTGTGCCATTTCATTTTACCAGTACTCTCCTGATTTTTGCTAGTTGACAAAGATCCTACTAAGTCAATTTAGAAGTTAAGTTCAAGCCCTGATTATATCAGGGTTACTCTATTTTAATATTTAAACATAAATTTTACAATATAATGATTTTTATTGTAATGTGTATTCTGATGTTCTTTAGACTTCAGATGAAGGTTAGTACCTTGTCAGGAGAGAACATTAGCATGAAAGTGAGGCTTAAGACAGCTGACGACACCATAGAGAGGCAGATCAAACAGGTGGAAAACCTAACAGTGCAGCTGGCAGAGGCTGAACGAATGTTAAGGGACAAGGAAGAAGACATGGACGATCTGGAGAAGAGCTCCAAGAATGAGGTCTGCACATGTTTGTACAATTATATTATTATATAGCGAATTATTATTCCAACTTTGTGCACAGTACGAAAATTATCCAAGCAGGCGATTGGCTAATGACAGTGCTTTATTGGTGACCACAGCTCTCTGTGAGACTTTATGTTTGTGTTTTATTGACAAATACAGCCACTTGCTCACTACGATTAACGAAAAATACTGTAAATGCCTGCATATACATGTAGGTCGCACCTCAAACTTAGATACCTTTTGGGGGAAAATATAGAAGGTTCATAAATGCTTGTACTTGAAGTAAAACTTCTTCAGAAGAGATTGCTGTCATTCCAAGTCATGCCAACTGCTATCGCAACTCTGAAGATGGTCACTACTAACTAAACAAAAATAAGGTTTACTTAATAATGAAGTCACAGATGAAACGTAATATTGTTTCTATGCTTGCCTATATAGTAAGACTTACCATGTAGTGTTTCAGAAATCTGTTGTTATATTATTGATTATCTTATTTTAATATATAATTATCGATGAAATACCAGTGTATATCTCTTTCTAAAAAGTGATATCTTCACACGTGAAGATATCACTTTTGAAAATATAACTGTAACTGGGTTTCAAAGATTTCTAGCCTTTTTAGTAAGAGATTGAAACTGGTATTTCATCGATAACAAGAGCCCATCTGGGCTTTCACTCGGGCCACATGAGATTGAAGATGAAATACACTTTCATTTGAAATCCTCTTAGTATCAAGTCGTACTTTAATTCGCCAGTGAGAACGTCAAAAAAACAGACTGGTCTATTAATCGCTTTTATGGCATGACTATGATAACGCAGGATTCGAACAACAGAATACTGGCAAATTCAAGTGTATAAATGCAATACAATGACATATTCAGACTTTGAATTTGATTGAAAATAGATCAAAACTCGGGGAAATGTCCGGCTAAAACTGTATGAATAAATGTGAAATGAAACATAAATTTCATAGCAAGAAAAACAATTGTAATTCCTATAAATGAGAAAGCTCTTCTATTAAGCCGCTTCTCATATACACAGACTGTTTAACAAAAAACATTTGCGCTTATCGACACAAGAATTCAGTTGACCTTTCAAATAATTTATTCTGAGGTACGCATACTCTAAATCAGATGTTAAATAAAGCGATAATTAGAAGGAAAAGTACATTAACAGACAAACTGAGAGGAAATTTATTCAAATCAAAAAGAGTTTACTTACAGTACTTACGTAACTGACACCTTCGTGCACATATGCACTGAATCGGAATGAAAGTCGAAGCCTACCTCGAACTTAACTTTCAGCTAACCTGTTTCCTTTCATTCCACAATGAATAATAATCTCATAAAGTAAGCCCGTAGCTTTCAATAAATTTGCCAGTGTCTGAATGAAACAGCTAGATCTTTTCCAATTTCTCTCACGAGTCACGGCAGAAGACAGTCTCAAGCTACAAAACTTGAATTTTGATCCTCTTCACAGTAACGTAATTTAACGTCTCCGATCAATTCCTCTCTCTTTGCTGGCAGTTCATGCTTCTTGTACGTGTAGTTGCCCCACTGAGCCGTAACCACAAAACGAGCACAGCATTTCAGTTGGCATACACTGCGTACATCAGCTTAACTAATTAGATTTGTAAAAATCTTAGCGGATCATGTAAATATTCCGCTTGGCTCAAATATGAAGGTTTCTGCCGTCAAAGTTCATTTTTTGTTTCAGTTTTCCCCATATTAGCAGACTTGTATAATGTCTCGAGCTCTCCGAATCCAGTAGAAAGACTCTGGTTATTCTGTCGTAAAACATGGACCTGACCCAAATTTAGGTTGTATTGCATCATTGCCCACGATGGAATAGATTTCTGACAATGACTATTTGAAATTGATATCTCCTTGTCTCGCCTAGTCTGAGCTTTGAATTTTCTTATCTGAGCGCGCCTGAGGAAATCTAACCTTTGTTTGCGTGACCAGCATAGTGCAATCTGATTGGTTCGAATTTGACCTTTAACGCATGCGCAGAAGCCGTCTGACACTGATTAAAAAAAAAAAAAAAAAAAACACTTGCATTTTAAGACTCGGCGCTGCCACAGGCAGCCCGAGTAATTATATATTAAACAGAACATTACATGGCCGCTTGGAGATACGAATTTTATCTTCGAGTGTTGATGAAATATCTTACGAGTGAGCGCAACACTCGAAGATAAAATCTGTATCCCCGCGCGGCCATGTAATATCCTCTATTTATTATATAATACAAAAAAATCCTTCTTTATCTTAGGTACATGTATATGAACGGTATATGTATATGACAAATGGCATACTGTATGGTGATGTACAAATGTAATGTATGGACATGTTTAATATTTTGTTTTGTTTTCAACAGATCAATTCTTTAAAGGCAAGGCTTCAAAAAGCTACAGAGGAGGCCTCTGATTTGAGAGAGGAGCTTGCAGAAACAAAAGGCAACTTTGACAAGGTCAGGCATTTGCATTCTTCTTACCAAATAATACATACATGTACCAACTACTTAGTACCAGCCACTAATACTTCATGACCAGGGCCTGAAATTAACGCTCACAAACTTGCAAAGTGCTAGCAGATTTGTTAATTTGTGAGTGAAAAACATTTCCACTTGCAAATTTCTGTGAGTCGATCTTCGTTTAAAGTGCATATAATCACTAGAATCTTAATATTTTGCCGAAATCTTCACAATACAAGAAACCAATTCCAGTAAAGAAAATGAATTTGATGATACTCCGGATTTTTTACGAGCTGCCAAACTTGCGTATCCATAAATAGTGTTCGGGAGATTTTTATATATTTCATGGTAGTGTTTCGTTCCATATAGTCTCCCTGCATAATCATTTCCTCTACTGTTTTACAGTATAATGCTGGAGACTATATGGAACGAAACACTACCATGAAGTATATACCCAAGACGGGACACGAACACGTCTGTGATGCCATGTAATAGTAAGTGATTGCGCTGTGCTCACTACCACAGGTCGAGTGTATTCGCTTCATCTCTACGTCAAAGAGCGGAATTTTCATCGATGATCTTTACGTTTGCTGTCGTCTCTCTGACAACAACAACAACAAACATTTATTTCACTCATACATTACAAGTATTACATAATTAAGGTATATAATAATAATAATAATTTAGTATTTATAATGCGCTTTTTAACATAAAATTATCAAAAGTGCAGTACAATAGTAATTACAAAAAATAAACACTAAGTAAATAATAAATATATTTATACAAATATAAAAATATAGATATGAAAATCTAAGACTGAGTATGCACGATGCAATAATGCTATAAAAGTTCAAATGTAACTGAGTAACCCAACAGCATGAAAGTGTTTCAAGACTACTTTGAAAACCAAGACTACTTGGAAATATTACGCAGTGTTGGTGGGAGTTCGTTCCAAAGCTTAGCGGCAGCCATATACTAATTGAGCGGTCTCCGAATGATCGTAGTATTTTACCCCTTGGAACTTCTAACACTATGCTACTATTAAATTTTGATCTTAAAGAATAATGCCCTTGTACTCTAATAATAAGCAAATCTCTAATATTTATAGTCCGGGGCCAGTCCATGTAGTGCTTTAAAAGTAAGTATTAAAATTTTAAAATGTATTCTAAATTTGATGGGCAGCCAGTGCAGCTCATATAAAATAGGTGTAATGTGATCATATTTACGCGTAGAGGTAACCAATCTAGCAGCAGCATTCTAGACTCTTTGTAACTTAGCCAATTCAGTGTTGGGTAATTAATCCGTATAGAAACCTATTGCAGTACCGTATTTACCCGTGTATAAGCCGCACCCGTAGATAAGCCGCACCCCAAGTTTTGAAGCTTGAATTTAGGAAAACAACTTTTTTTGGAAAATACAAAAAATAATTACAAAATCTTTTGTCCGAGTTCATAAACGCTTGTACTTGATGCGAAACTTCTTCAAAAAAAGAAAAATCTTTTGTTGGAGTTCATAAACACTCGTACTTGAAGCAAAACTTCATTAGATTGTCATAAATAAATAATCACAACTTTAATTCGATCGAATATGGTTCAACTTGCCTTGTCATTTCTTGTGTATATTTTAACCTGCAGTCTTTAAATCACTCCAGAATTCTTCCGCATTTATTCCCCAATTAACTAACAACAATTCCAAGGAATCGCTTTCCTTTAATCGCTAGAGCAAGAAAGGTTTTATGGCGAAATAATACTTGCACGAGTAGGTCAGGTCCGCCATCTTGGATTTTCATTAACTAGTGCCAATCTCCCACGTGTAAAATTGTGAAGAATGCCTGGTTGTTTAGATGTGCTGATTCGCAGCGCTTGTCAAAGCATGCGTTTTGGAAGGTAAATAAGCTTAATCACGTTTAAATATTCACGAAATTCTAATATATTAGGTCTAAGGTAGGTCTTAGAAGAGTTTTTGCTTTAATTCTTTCAAATTGTGTGTTTTTTCAATGATGATGCTTAAATTGCTATATTACACGATCTTTCTCTGTTATTTGTTTTACTTTTTCTTCTTCTTTCAGATGAAAACAAATGGTAATTTATGCGAATTTTTGATACCTTTTCTAGGTGTTCCTGTAGATAAGCTGCACCCCCGATTTTGAACGAAAATTTTGGGTGAAAAGGTGCGGCTTATACACGGGTAAATACGGTAATCTAAGCAGCTTGTTATAAAAGCGTGTATCACAGTAGCGAGACTATCCAGAGATAGGAATTTGCTTATACGTCTGATGTTATGTAGCCAAAAAAATGCGGTGCTACATGCCTAATGGTTACGTGCGTTGACATACTAGATAAATTAGAATCTAACCAGGAGCCAAGATTGTGCACTGAAGGAAAAATGAGTTGGAGGGCCCGAAATAACCACGCAGCTATCTACATGTAGCTGGGGCCATATAAGTCTCTATCATATCGCTATCTTCTGAATTTGGGCCACTTACAAATGTACATGATGTCACAGGCATTGTTAACTTGAAAATTCGGTATCAGTTCTTTTCTTCCCGGCCATGTTTAACACAGGTAACCCAAATTAGCATTTGTCGCCGGGTTTACCCCCCAAAGAGGTAGTACCATATTTACTCGATTAGACGCTGGGTTTCGAATTAACGCCAGCCTCGAATAAATGCCGGGCCGACAAGGCTGAATTTTGAATAGAAGCTGCAGGGGGCATCTAATCGAGTAAAATAATATGGTAAGTTAAGTTAATTCTTTATCCTTTTTTCCCTAGCTCAATGGAAAATTACCTTTATTTCCAACATTGAAAGCTAAGAAAATTCTAGGGCTTATATGCACTTTAAGGTACAACTTGGAGTTTGAAAACCTTGAACAAACACGGCTTATAATGATGCACGTCGTTTAAAAATAGAATCAGGTCGGGCATATATTTGTACGTGGGTATTTGAACTCAGGTATTTTTTCTGTTCAAATGCCCCACCCCTGGAAGTTTTTCATTTGTCAAAACAGTATCAATTGCCCCTCCTTCAAAGAAAAACATTGATGAAATGAATGAATATACAAAAGTCAACTTTTAAATAATAGTATACACTTATTGACTAGCCCCGAGGGAAACAGTGAATTTTGTTTCCCGAGACTCAATGTTTTCAGAGACGCCATTGAGAGTCTATTACCATGACACAGCCCCTTTAAGTGTTTTGTTATATCGACATAAGTTTTACTACCTGATACAAGCAAGGTTTGTCGTCTTCTCTTCGGGAAGCTGCTGCCAGCGTTGCTACAGCATTTTTAGTAGCGAGGTAATATCTCTTTCTTACGCTTGATAAAGATGTAAATTGTTTCTTTAGAACTGGTTCCATTTTAAACGCTTTCTTTCATGTATTTGGATCTCTTTTCTTGACTCTCCACACTCCAGCTTCGCCTACGTGTATAGTAGAGAATTGTTGGTAATGAAAGTGAAGATTAAATGAGTCTCCGATGTAATAATTGTCATTTCAATTTCAGAGCTGCTTTCTTATTTAAGTGTACAATGCCCTTTCACGTAAAATACGCCTATTCATAATATAAATCAAAGTAAATTTACAGGCTACAATATCATAGGATCAACTCATTGTTATTGATGATCAGGATTGAAGTTAAGTCTTGCCTTGATGGGCTACAGTATTTTATAAAACAGGTAACAACAGTAGCATTGCAAGCAACCTCTATCGTTAATTCCCATTAGGGCCACTGCGTGCCTAATCCAAGATGGCATCTTGATTGGAGCCCAAACTGTCTTCCAATTGTAACAAGTTAAAGACCCGACCCTGGGCCTCGCAAGATTATCGAAATATTATCCCCACCACGGGCAGACTTCCTTGTTAAATCCCCTACGTATGCCCAGCCTCTCCCTCCCCCTGCAACTTAACATGGGTATGTTCATTACTAGCAGACAATTTCTAGAGGCCTTAGAGATTAAGTTCAAAGCCTGCAATGCATGACCCTTTAGGATGACTCTGGTCATTTTAGCTAGTACTCTATTAATTAATGTCTTCGGTGATTTTGTTACAAATTGCATGTGATGTGTCCTTAGGACTCACTACATAAACGAACTGACGAACCTCGTGCACATGTGGGTAAAACAGTCAAAGCTAATATGCAAAACTCAGTTACCGGCAAGGAAACTGTAAAGATACAGTCTCCAAGGAAAATATTGAAAGTCCTTTCAATCAAGTATTGAGGGAGGATAGTTTAACTGTTTGTAGCCAATTAACATCCACCAATCATGCGATGACTTCATACATTGTACATGCGCAGTACCATGACATAACCCCTTTAACATGTGCTGTGTGGCTCTTTATAGGTTGTAGTGGAGACAGCGGAGAAGTTGAAGGCTGAGACTTGGAAAAGCAAGGATGTTGATGAGGACAGGGTTATACTGAGGGCACAGATAGCTGATCTTAGAAAGGTAAAACATAGATTTGCTAGCAATTCACATACTCTTTTAGAATTTTGTCTCGATGAAGAAGTCGTAGTTTGATTGACGTTAATCATTAGTTTCACTTTCTTTTCATTGGTCAACCGTTACCATAAAATTGTTTGTTATACCCCCAAAGTCAAACGTTTTTTTTCGATTGGACGATAGCATATCACGTGACAGGCGTCAAATCTACTAACTCTGTAGTCTAGACGATAGTTTTTCGCCATCGTCCTGTAGATGTTGCCGTCATCCTGTAGACGTTGCCGTCGTCCTGTAGACGTTGTCGTTGTCAATATATGTTTAGTGCCCTGCTAACGTCCCCCTTTATAACGTCCACATTTTTTGTTGTCGTCAAGTTACGATACTATAAAAATAACAAGTCAAATAGTCGATAAGAAGCTTTAGGGCATGTATCGATGGATTGTTTTCTCGTTACATGGTCTATGGAAACATTCACTCTTCTTAATGTTTATGCGCATACAATTAGCTACTTGAAAACGAGGCTAACCCCGCATCGTTTCTTAGCTGAAAAGCAAAATGATGTCGCGGACGGAACATTGCTGTGTTCTTCTATGCATTGGAGACAAAAAGAAAAATCCTGAATTGTCCTTTTGAACTCAGGTGGACGTTGCGGCATCCCCGATGCGGGGATAGCCTCGTTTTCGAGTAGTGAATTAGATATTTGCATAAATATTAAGAAGAGTCAATAAAGCCTGGTTGTTCGAAGCGAGGGTACCTTTATCCCTAGGATAGCGCTAAATCTGTAACTGTAATTGTACAGCTGTTTACCCTCGGATTAGCGATTTTAACTACGTGGTAGGTTCTGTATTTACGTCGAAAGTGCAAACAGTTTGCAAAAAGTTTTATCTGTAGCTTCCTGTTCAAAGTTGTTGGAATTGAGGTGAATTGTGGTAGAATACTTACATTGTAAGCCCGTTTCAAACGTCGAATTTCTGCCGTGTTGATTCAATTAACTTATACCGCACTAAAAATTTGACGTATGAGTCAACTGTCGCCTTTCTGCCGAACTTGATTGGATTGAATAAGACACAACAGAAATACAATGTTTGAACCAGTATCGCACTTCTGCCGCATAGTGCGACAAGGCGTTCGACACAAATTCGACTAGTCGAATGCAATTGTTCAAACGTTGAATTTCTGTCTAATTTAATTCGACATGGCAGAAATTCGAATCAGGCTTTAATGAGCAGCGAAGCAGTAAATATCCAAAAATCCACTCTTCACTGAGATTGAGAAGAATTGTTTTTATAACACAACCTACCGTAAGCTAAAAAAAGCCATCAAAAGAAACCGGAAAAAATATGTACCACTCTCTAGCCAGACCTCTCCCACGGTTAAAACAATAAAGGAAAGTAACAAATGTACAATGTACATGTATATATAACGAATTTAAGAAATAGAAAACATTTCCGTGTTTCCATCATAGAGTTACAGAAACACGAGTGGGAGTTTGGGAGAACGAGAAGTGGCAGTGGGAACACAAGCCCGAAGGACGATTATTTCCATTGCTCTTTAGAGTTCTTCCAATCTTCCACAAGTGTTTCTATAACTCTATGAGAAGGCGGGAACAATGTTTTCTATTTTCTTTATAAAATAAGCGCGAGTAAAAGCACGGAAACCCGCTCGTTTTATATCATCATCAAAACGTTAATTCTCCCAATTAGCTCTAGCGTGCTCAACTTTCCATGTTTTCTATACAGTTATAGAAATACTATCGAATCTATTTTATAAACTCACTCTTGTTATTCTACCACCACTTTCCCTAATATACTTGTTTAAAAATATAACAATTATCCAAGTCGAAGTGCACTACATACATGTATCAACCCAGTTCTATGTTCTATTTTTATTTTGATCAAAGGACTTAGAAGCTTCGCTGGCTGCAAGTGTGTCTCGTGAAAAGGAAACTATGGAACAAATAGGAGCTCAACAGGGAGAAAAGGACAATCTAGCTAGAGAACTAGCGGCCTATATTACCAGGGAAAAAGATACGGTAAGTAGGAATGTTAGAAAAGTTCTACAAGTGCGGGCACAACTTGTAATCTTTCATAAAAGTTACTCCATTGATCCAGGAGCCCATTGGAGTAGTCAATACCAGTTGAATGCTACCATGTTAAAGTGAGTAATATAAGCCCTGCATGGCCAATTATGTTTTTTTAAAGCTTAGACCTTAAAAGGTAGAGAAAAAAATCCGAAATTTCTAAATAAAAATGTTTTCAATATTTTTTTAGCGACTAAACTTCCAAATGTAGAATAATTTCCACGCACCTTCGGAGACTGGGACGAGAATAAAACGTGACGTCATCAACAGAACTCGTCTCTTCGCGGCTTTAAAACGTTGGCTTATTTGCAAAATAATTGAATAGATAACCGAGAAAGATGATAATATCGCGCTAAATGTTTCGGCAAGGCCTTTCATGCAATAGCGCATCGAGCGTGTTCTGTTGATGACGTCAAACTAGACACGCTTGATTTTCGTCCACAGGCAACTCAAGACACGTTTTTGGGCAACTTTGAACGGCCAATACACAATCCTATGTCTATGGCCTCTAGTCTCTTCGTAAGAAATATAATTAGCCAGGGCTTATATGCACTTTAAAGAGTACATGTATACTAAGATTAGCGATACTCTCAATTTTAGGGGTGATAACATAAAATGATACTAAGTTATTGAGATTTCAATATATAGAGTTTTCAGGAGACCATTACCCTGGAGTTTTGTATGGGTTCACTTTGAGCCTGTTGTCTAACTAGCCTCATTTTCGTGATTTTCCCAGGCCTTCTGGCTGGTATTTTGTCTGAGTGGGTTAATGGGATCCCTTTGGTTTGTACTGGTTTGTGACGTCACCACTCATTGTTGGAACTTGGTAAGCCGTGACGTCACAAACCAGTACAAACCACAGGGATCCCATTAACCCACTTTGACAAAATACCAGCCAGAAGGCCTTGGGACTAGGCTGAGAGCAGCCATATTGGAATAGAGATTTCTTGCTTTTGAGGTGTTTTTGATACCACGGGCAAACAGGCAGAACCTAGTTTTTGATATGACTTCTCGAACAATACCTGTATTCATAAATCATTAGGAAGTATTGTTTTCCTGGTATTATGATGCATACAATAATTATTATTGATCATAAGGCTTGTCAGGGGCGGAACCAGGAAATGCAGAAAGAGGGGGCCGCACCGAACCTCGCGCCAGCTAGTGGGTGCGGGGGCATGTATCCCAGCCAACGAAGGGGGGAGGGGGTGTGCGGGCTCAGCCCCACGCCTAAATCTGCCCCTGCTTGTCATTGTTCTTTTCTGGTGGTCATTTCAACAAATGTGTCTAGTAGTGTAGGACTGAGGACTAGAAGTTGGAAGCATTCACGAGTGCCGGATTGTTCGAGAGACACTGCGTACACGGCTGATTTTTAATTTTCCTGTAAAATTGTTTTACTTGTGTTTTACTTTAATATGTTGTGCAGAAGCAGCATTCCTGTGTCTTGGAAATGTTAAGTTGCTCTTTCGTTTTTAGTCCGAAAAAAAAAGAAGAAAGAAACGGAGCTACACAGGGTTCCCACGTTCAGGGAAAAGTCAGGAAAACAAAAATTTGAAGGTCAGGGAAATCCCAAATTTTAATGAAAAGTCCGTGAAACGTCAGGGAATTTTTATTTTCAGGCTTCACATATTTCTTTGGGTGATTCTGGTAAATGTTTCTGTCTCAAAATAACGTTTGAATATTTTGAAAATGTCTGAGCTCGCCCTGGAGGTCAGTGAAAACTGTTTCTTTTATGGATGGTGAAAACTCATGGAAAAGTCAGGGAAATATTTTCCTGAAAATGTGTGGGAACCCTGCTACAGCGAACAACGGTTAATGCCATATTCACTAAACATTGTTGCTTCACTATTTGTTATTGGAACAGATAAAGAAGAGCGAGGAGCTTAACGTACAGGTGCAGACTCTGGAATCAGAAAGGAGCACATTACATACCATTGTTACATCTCAAGAGAAGCAGGTGGCCGACCTTATTATCAGGGTATGTCTGAGGCACAACTGCATTACTATAGACTATATCGCAACTCCGCCGTCACAGTCACTCTGGGATGGATGTCGGTAATTTTCCATTGTTGTTGGGCGGCGATCTTGGATTTAACAATGGAAACTGAGATATCCATCCCAGAGTGCACTGCGACGGTGGGGTTGCGATATAGTCTCCAGGCTTTTCGTTTTTGCGCGGCTGGATATTATGACGTCACTGCTTCAGTTTTTCCCACGAGCCTGGCGAAAACCTCTTGAAAGTGAAATCGAGAGGTCTATGAAGTATACGTGTTACGTAAGACAAAAGACATAAACCTCCAAAATACCTATGTTGCCCTTAGCAAGAGTTAACCCTGAAGGTTTTACCAGAGTCAAAACGGCCGCCAATTTGCGATCGCATGATGGGACGACCGAGAAGAAGCCTGGTGACGAAGCTTATTATTCACCATCATCATCACCATCATCAAATATATATCATTAGTATATACCACACCAGTGAATATCACTTTTCGTGCGCTCTGATTGGCTACTCAAACAGTGAATATGATTTCATATTCACCTCCGAGCAAAGCAGCGATCATCTCGCGCAAGTTTTTGTCCATTTGACAGAAAATAAAATAACTATTTGGTGCTGACTATTCATCTGGAGTGTGGTATATACTAAAACAATTATTCACCTCAGTTTTGGTGAAGAGTGGTGGATATTTACCTCGCCGAAGTGGCTTGGTAAATATCTACCACTATTCACCTCCACTTCGGTGAATAATTGTTAATTTATAGACCGAATACAAATACGGCAATTTTTAATTACACTATATCAAAAGTATTCCTATAAAAACTGCTCTACCATCTAAAATATCACTTTGAAAACATTAGTTTTGGAAGGTTTTTATGATACAGCAAGAAAAGCTTATATCGCAGCTCTAAATTAGAGAATTTGTATCACAATAGGCAGTCATGACAAGTCTCTTAATTTTACTTGGTCACTATACATGTTTTTGTTCACGAACCCCTGGGGAGGGGTGAGGAGAGGGAAAAACAGAAGAAAACTGTTTTTGTTTTGCCCCCTCCCCCACCCTCTACGTAAAGGAAATTTGACTCGTGCTCAATCTTCGCTCGGCTATGAAAAGATATAGCGATCAAAATATGGCTAGCGACTAAGAAAAATAAATGGACGTGCTCATAGTCTACTAGTCTTGTTTTCTTATATTACACTGATAACACAGAAACTACGCTTGGACTCCCTGCGCTATAAATCGATACTTCAATAACTTGACAGTTCCACTAATGGTAGCATAATCTTTAACGCGGAAGCACTCAACAGTGATTTATTTCATTCATAATAATATACATGAAAAAATGCTCAATTCTGATTGGTTGAGGGCAATGCAATTTCAAGGAAACACAGTGCAGAAAAAAGGAAACATAGTGCCGAAAAAAGGAAATACGATGCAAATTTCTTTGAAAAGCAATGAAACATTTCCTTTCGACTTCTGAAAACAATTTGAATGAATTTGAAAGTGTGAACTATTATGGTTTATTGACTGAATAAAATTACTTTATCACATGACTCGCCAACGTCACTTCCTGACAATTTTTTTCATGTATATTATTAATAAGTATAATATACATGTTTTATTTTCAAAGAGCTCAAATTGCACTTGCCCTGCGGGCTCGTGCAATTTTGATACTCTTTGAAAAACCCACTCGTGCAAATTAATCCCAAATTGCACGAGAAAACTGTATGATTACCTATACAAAAAGAGTTTGGCAATTTTGCGTAAGGTTTATATTTGTTAGTGAATGATAATTAAGTAGTTTAATACCTAGTAATTTTACTTCACAGCTTGAGAAGAGTGACCACAGATTTGCTGAGGTAGAACAGCGACTGCACACAGAGCAGAGCAAGAGTGCAGGTCAGTAAAGGGCCTTACAGTTACAGTTCAGTACTGCTATACGTAAAGTCATAAAGCAACAACGACGGCGACAGCAGAGACCAATGGCATATCGCAAGTCCGCCATTTTGGATCGTGTGCGATGTACTCTGGGATGGATGCCCCAGTTATACAATGGGAAGTAATCGAACCGTAAACTTAATTTAGTCCACGGTTCGATTACTTCCCATTGTATCACTGAGATATCCATCCCAGAGTACATCGCACACGATCCAACATGGCGAACTTGCGATATCGTCGAGCGACGACGGGACGTAGAAAACTATTTTCTTCCGCAATATTGTGTTTATTATTGCCTTTATTCGCCGTTAACTATTTCTCACATCCCTATCTTCGAAAAATAGGATAAGCATAGAGTTCCGGTTCGTGACAAACGAAAAATGGAATGATTTATTTTCTCAGTGTTCTTCGTTTGCAACCGACGTCATGGCGGCCATGTTGGATGACAATAACAAAATATTCGGCAATCGATTCTTTTGTCATTGTTATCCAACAATGTCTCTTAAATCTCCCGGGATTGGTTGCAAACCAAGAATACGTTTGTCGTTTGCTTTCTCTTGTCAACGTAAAATTTGTGATTTTCACGTTGTGTTTTTGCAGAGAACGGTAAAAATGCAATTGACTGCGTGCATTTTCACGTGTAGTTATTGTATTTTGTAATTCAGACTATTGTTTTATGCCGTCGTCCTAGACGTTGCCGTCGTGTTTGCATCAGCTCGATTTACATGACGAGCATTTTGGGTACGGTACTCCCTAACTCTTAGGTACGCGTGCCAAACATTATCGCCACGGTACCACTTATGTTTGTCATGTAAATGGCAATGTCCCGGTACGTGTGAGCAAAAGTTTAGTGTTTCTGAGACCGTGTGAAGAGGTAGTCTCGAGTCTGTTTGGAGTGCGGTGCCCAAATTAGGAGTGCGGTGCCCAAATTAGGAGTGCCGTGCCCAAGTTAGGAGTGCCGTGCCCAAGTTAGGAGTGCCGTGCCCAAATTAGGAGTGCCGTGCCCAAGTTAGGAGTGCCGTGCCCAAGTTAGGAGTGCCGTGCCCAAATTAGGAGTGATGTGCCCAAGTTAGGAGTGCCGTGCCCAAATTAGGAGTGCCGTTCCCAAGTTATACTGTGTCCAAAATGCAAAATGTTGTGTACACCGGGCTTTAAGCTCTCCAATTTCCTTTGGCCAACTTGACTGACCTTTTCTACCGGCAATTGCCAATTGTAAATATCCTTTTTCCGGCAAACAGGATTACCACTTTTTGAAAAGCGTGTTATCGGTTTGTTTTTGCTAGAAACAGTAACGTGAATGTGTATTCAGAATTAGGCTGCTATTTTTGTCAGTAACTCAAGCTTTACTTTAAGGACTGATTTTGATCTATTTAACCTATATATTTAAGAACACTGTTTAGAAGATTACGAAATAAGAGAGAACCAACGAGAGTCTGTAACCGACGGTACAGACAGATCAAACGAGTTTAACGATATACCGTAGTTATTTTATTGTGTATTTGATGAAGAAAGTGAACAAAACCAAAAGACCAGCTTGGCTTCAATTTTGCGGTCTGTACGGGACGTTAGGCTCGCAAACTGACCAATCACAGCTCACAGAATTACCTTGCTTCATGTTCATATACAATAACAGGTACTTGTTGACTGAGGG
This sequence comes from Actinernus sp. WN-2022, assembly GCA_030867875.1. Taxonomy (NCBI): domain Eukaryota; kingdom Metazoa; phylum Cnidaria; class Anthozoa; order Actiniaria; family Actinernidae; genus Actinernus; species Actinernus sp. WN-2022. The sequence continues at coordinate 38,063,973 of JAOWCC010001368.1, forward strand.
AGGGCCGGACGGCAAAATATTTTGCTCGAGATCATGACGTACGGACCGAGCCCACGGTCCGTACAAATCGTACAAATCCGTAGTGAAATATTTTCAGTCCGGCCCGACATTACTCAGTCAATAAGTTCTTTCATGAGACCACTTTCAAATAGACTATATCGCAACTCCGCTGTCGCTGTACACTCTGGGATGGATATCTCAGTTGCCATTGTTAAATCCAAGATGGCCGCCCAACAACAACAATGGAAAACTGAGGTATCCATCCCAGAGTGCACTGCGACGGCGGGGTTGCGAAAATTTGAGTCCGGCCCTCACGTCAAACACGTGCACCCTCCATCACGTGACTTGTAAATGGTTTGCAAGGAACGCGTGCGAGGGACCATACAGGTCATGATAACAATTTTTTTCCGCACATGAGCGGGCGGTAACCTACGATTTCCTGCAATCTGATTGGTTCCGGGAGCGGGCGGCTTTTTCCTATCTCTGACCTCGGTCTCGGTAACCAGTGCACGCTCTCTCAGTTGATTGGAGTTTGTTCAATAATTCGTCTCAAGTCGAAAAAGAATAAAGAAAAAACACGTTATTTACCTGCTTATAATTAGGGTCGGTCCATATAGAGAAAAAAGTGTGCAATCAGTCTTGAAAGTACTGCGTCCTCGGTCAGACATTTCAAGACTCGGACACAGTTTTCTCTGTACGGACTTCTCAGTCAATAAGTACCTACTATTCATACTCTGTGATGTTGTAGAGCTGAGCACCAAGTTCCACTTCACATCGGAGAGCAGCACAACAGCTAAACAGGAGGTAGACACACTGAAGGACGAGGTGAAGGCACTGACGTCACAACTACTGAGACAGCACGATGCCTCTCTAGACAGCAGGGTATGTGACGTCATGGCCACACTCTACAGTAACCAGCCAGTCTGATGTTAACCTCAGAGGCCTTAGAGAGGAAAAATGCGGGGAGAGTGAAGGAAAAATGAAAAGCCCGAAGCGTAGAGAAGAAAGAGCTATGTCCTCGGTCAGTGAGAATCTCACTTCCATGCCGGTTTTGGTTCAGACTTTGGACTTCGTCTCTGATTGGTTAATTACTCTCTTACCCAGGCGCGGCCGTGGACATTTTATATAATGACGATTGTTATTGGCTCGGAAATGTAGGAACAGAAGCAAGGTTGATAACGTGGAAGTGAGATTTCTCTATGGCTGCGACCAGAGGCCCTTCTCTTCTTCTCAGTAGAATCTCTTTCTAGGGCCTCTGGAACCAGTGTATTCTGATGTACTCACCTAGACATGTTAGTCATGTCACACTTTATCAATGAAGAGATTGATATTTTATAGACAATTGCTGGCTTATAACCAATCCCAAGAGATTCAAATAACAAAGCCATGGCGGCCATGTTGGTGGAACTAACAAGAGAAGCTAACAAGGAATATTTGTTAACGTCCACCAACATGGCGGCGATGACGTAACGTGCAAGCCAGCAATAGACCAGTTATGCCGTAGATGTGAGAGAAGAGGGCAAGAGGGAGAGGGGAGGGGAGGGGAGGGGAGGGCGAGAGAGAGACAGGGAGGGGAGGGAAGGGTAGGGTGCAGTAGTTTTAAAGGATACAGGAAAACCATCTTTTTGTTTTATAATTTTATAAAATTTGATGATTGTACTCTTCTGATCTACTTCCTGAGATATTTGAAAACTGTTTTCCTTGTCCGGTTAATTTAATTTATTATTTGTCTTTGCAGTCTAAATACGAGAAGTTGATAATGAACATGAGGGGTGAAATGGAACGTGAACGAGAAAAAACTTCAACTGAACGCCACTCGCTCGCAAGCCAACTGGAGCAAGCCATGAGAGAGAACAAAGAGTTAAGCGCTCTTCTTCGAGCCAGAGATGAGGTAGGATATTAACTGCATGCACGAGCCCATAACCAGAGCGGCCATCCCGCACACTAGGTTATTTTTAGAATGGTTTCCAGCTATTCTGGGTTGCAGTAGTCATTCGTAGCAGTAGTCAAGCGTAGCAGCCATGTTGTTGATATAACAAAAGTAGCTAATGAGGCCTCTCTTGTTCCACCACTGGTGCAACCCACTAATTGGCGGGGGAAATAATCTAAAAATAGCCCAACTTGTGAAAACGCAGTGACAGCTATTTTGGAGATATGGACGCTCCTGATTATGGACTTCTGCTGTACGTTAATTAAAGTACGGTGCAGGTGTAGGGTTTTTTAATAAGGTTTTGCATTACTGGTACACTCTATGAGGTAGCTGGAGAATTAACTTCGGTTATCATATGATCCATACGGCTCCGCGCGCTCTTTCCTTACAAAACAAACCAAAGTCGTGTGCTTGACTGACAAAGTTGTCTGACCCAGCTCAATTTTGTTGCTTGTTGTTTTGCCATTATCAAAACAAACTAAGTGGCAATAATTATGATAAAGAAACCTATTAAGTTGGGCCGGATGGGAAAATAGTTGGCTCTAGGTCATTCTGGACGGACCTCGCTGACCTCGAGCTAAATATTTTCCTGTCCGGCCTGTTTTTTACAACAACAACAAACTAAATAGTGAATTTTACAACAACAAAACACTTTTAGCTTCAAACGAAAGCCGCACACGCACTCCTTGACAAATGATGGCAGCTTTTGTTGTCTGTCCAAATATTGCATATGAAAATAAGCCAATCATATTGCGATTAATTTGGCGGTTGTTGTAAAACAATTTTTACATAAGCCTCTCATTTTCATTATCTTTTCCATAGAGATCCTTACTTTGTGTGGGTAAAGTAGCACAAATCGTATATCCAGAGTAGAAGGTGACTTTCGCCAGTTGCTAGCTCTTTAATACTGAAAATCCTGCAATGACGCGGAAAAAAACTGATTAACCTACAATATGATACGACTTGGCGTTTTCGAGTGCAGATACAGGATAAAATGAGTGCAAATATGCGAGCGTATTACAGGGGTCACGAACAGGTTTGCGCAGGTTTATTCAACACTTAAAAACGGTTTTGAAAATGCACGAACCAATCAAAATGAAGCTGTTAGTGTAATAGCCAATGAGCTTTTAGCCCGCGAAAACAGTTTTTTTCAGCACGAGCATCCCCGACATTTGGCTTCCAAAAAGGCTGATAGTTTCTGCTCTCAATATAGTTTCTTCAAACAGAGCCCTAAGGTAAGAGAAAATAAACACTTTTTCCTTCTAGGCATCGTATAATAAACAATTTATTATACGCAAAGTTGTGTAATACGGCTGGGAATTTTTACTCGTCAATAAAACTGACTCATAAAAATACCCAGCCGTATTACACAACTTTCCGACCCAAGAGTGATCAACATCTAACTAACCTAAGATATTAGAATAAAGTGAAGAAGAGAGGTCATTCTAATATTGGAGTTAATCGTCTGGGATTTGTTTTGCTGTGACACCAAATTCTCTTTACTGACACTAAAAGAAATAGATGAAGATCAGTAACTAAGGAGAATATTGATGTTACTCTTGGGGCTGAAAGGGTTAAATATGTGGCTATAACAGTTGGTTTAGAATATACCATACAAGTGAAAAAAACAGCCTCAGTTTAGTTCAAAAATCCTTTTACAATTGAACACTTCAGGATATTCCGAGCTAATCAGAGTGATGGAAAAGCACTTCACTTGTGTAGTATATACTAAGTATTGTTTAAACATCAAGTTCCTCTCTTGCTATGACGAAGAGATAGCTCTCGAAACGTCAGCTGCTACTCGCTTCCCAAGGCGGTTAACATACCTTAATCGACTTTTAGTTGATCATACCAGAAGACAAGAGACTTGGCCAAGAATTTAACTCCTTCAGTTGTCACTCGGCATTTGTGGAGTGACAGTCTCTCTGTAACATGTGATACTGCTCTTCTCAAGTTCACTCTATAAATCTAACATTTGTACTGTCATGAAATTGAAACCCATCCTCGGATACCCAGGCGAAGACCCACTCACTACCCCTGGGTATTCGAGGATGATTGGAACCGCGCAAACTCCATAGTTTGTCAACAGCCATAAGATTAGCTTGGTCAAATTGTTAAAGTGCATATGAGCCCAATTTATATTGTTTTCATTAAACTCGATTCTCCATCAAGCAAATAGTTGAATTGTAAAATATTTCTTAATTTGACTGCTGCGTCTATGAGTTATAGAGATTTCTATTTCCGATATGCTAATTATGTGACGACATGCGAGGACTGCGAGGACATATTTTTCTAAACATCCATGTAATATTTGGGCCTTAGCTTACATCAGTGATTTTACCAAACATTTTGTATAAATCAGCAATAGTTTCATTCACAAGGAGAAAGAAGTGACCTTTTGTTGGCCTCGCATGTCGTCACATAATTAGCATATTGGAAATAGAAACCTCTATAACTCATAATAACAATAATAATAACAGATTAATCAGTGGCATTTCCACGAGGTGGCTCTTCATCCACTGATGGGCCTACGATTTAACGTCCTTATCCGAGAAGACGTGAAGGTCTAACCATTTGCAGCTCGTGAACGAAATTGTTTCACAAAGGCAGCACCTTCTACTCAGTTATTTTAAGACCCTGAGTGTTGGTCCGGCCGGGGTTTGAACCCGTGACCTCCCGCACAACAGACCGTAGCTTAACCACTGAGCTAATCGGGAGGCATCATAGATGCCACACTCAATTTTTTTTTTAAAGTTCAACTATTTACTTGATGCAGAATCGATTTTAATGCTCATATATGCACTTTAACTACTAAAGCATTTTCAAGTCTATGAAAAAACCCAGATCGAACTGTTTGTGTGATCACGGGCATGTTCATGTAACCGTACATCGACCAGTAACATTTGAATGCAGGAGCCCATTACCAGGAGCGTTCCTCTGTTATTGGTTGGGTCCCCAGCACAGAAGTAGACGAGGCTACTTTTAGATTCGAAATTCCCGCGAAAAGAGGTTGCCGCCATGTTGGTGCCCTTAAACAATAGATTCCTCGTTAGCTTCTTTTGTTGGGGCACCAACATTTAAATCTCTGGGGATTGAGTGAAAACCAGCAATTCGAATTCCCGCGTTGAAAGTGAGAAGAATGATAATGAGAAGTGATGTTAGCTATCTGATTGGCTAAGAAAAGCCTACCTTTGTTCTTTTTCGCGCGAAACGCAATGCTAAAAATAGCCTCATCTACCTCTGTGCTGGGGTACAGACATAGTGGGGAAGATGGACGCTCCTGGTAATGGGCTCCTGTTGAATGTTATTATTTGTAGAATCTGGGTGCAATACGCCAAGAACTGACCAGTGCTAGCACCACTGGTACCAAGGCCTCCACGGCACTTGAGTTCGAGAGCAAGATACGCGGGAGCCTAGAAACTAGAGCAAATCATCTGGAGTCCGAGCTAACAAAGGCCTGGGAACAAGCCAAGGATCTGACAACCAAAGTAAGCGCACTTGAAGCGACCAAAAGACACCTAGAGGTTGAACTGGATCGGGTGAGTACACAACATAGCATGGATAACTAGTTCCTGTAAAAACTTGGGAGTCCAACTTAGAGTTCTGCCCTTGGTCGCTAGATGACTGGGCAGTAGTCAAGCAGAGTTGAGAATTTGTCACTGTTCACTTAGTGGACAGCGGAATAACCAGTAGGGCGCATGCGCAAGCTGATGCGTAAATCGGCGGGAATTTTACCGAAAACACTCTGTTGGCGGTCAATGTCTCGTGTTTGTAGTACATTTTATTCTAGTGTTCAAAACCTAAACTACACTGTTCAAAACATGTTGTTTCTCAGTTTCTGGCAGAAATGGTGCGAGTATTTGAATCGCCGAAAACTTGAAGGTATTTGGTACGTTTTGAAATTTCCCAAATAAACGACTAGTTATCACTCACCTAGGACTAGCGTTCACGCGAAAACAAGAAGAGAGAAAATTGCGAGATTTGTATGGGCGCCAAATCGCGACTAAAGCGAACGTGATAGACACTAAACTACGTGGAGTGAGTGAGTGAGAGCTAGCCTGCGTAGCAAGCGTTTCCGTAGGTTTTTTTGAAGCGTAGGAAGACTTTTTCGCTATTTGGCCGCGCAAAAAATGGGGCGAGACCAAAAAATGGAAGGAGGGGGGAGGGGAGGAGAGAAGAAGGTAACGCTTGCAGACAGACCCCGCGATTCTGAAAACCCCGTTCGTCCACGAACGGGGTTTCTGATTGGCGCGGCCAAATATCGAAAAAGTCTTCCTACGCTTCAAAAAAACCTACGGAAACGCTTGCTACGCAGGCTAAGTGAGAGCTGAATAACTAATCTCGACCCAGGCCCATTTACTGAATAACGTGACGTGCGTAGACTAGGGACGACTGCAGCGTATACAAAAATGGTGAGAACTTATTTTCGAAATGGTATGAGCATGAAAATTCTTGAAGCTAATTGGTGGAGGATATTATATCCCACATGTGCGAAATATATGATAACCCCAGGGGGGCAGTGTGATATCATTTTGGCAATTTTGCAGTATCAGCCGCGTTTTACGCGCGACGTAAATGAAGACGTCACAGATTATTTGTTATCACTTTTTAGACTGCAAGCAGATCTCACTATTTTTCTTGGGCGCTGTCCGTGTGCTGTCGATTATTGTATATTTTGTCCGAGCGAAGATTGGGAATGACTCATAACTTTCAATTGAGGTGGAGGAACCCTCTCCTGTCTCCCCTGTGGAGTTTTTAGGTCGCCTCCAGCTTTCGCTCGGCCACTACTGACAAAAGAAGAAAAATAATGAGACTGTTAGCCTGCGAATACAGCCATCTTGTATATGATAATTAGGCATACTAGCCAATCAAATTACGCGACAGACCCTGTTCGCATAACGTCATCAGTATGGACTTTTTGGCCTTGAATCGCAGACGTCTCTATCTTGGGAGGCGTTTTGATTGTGGCTGCCGGTGAGACTATTCGCAGTTCAATCACTTTTTTGTCGCACGTAAAACCCTGTAGTTTATAGCTTGGTGGATAATAAAAAGGATTTTCTCACTTTAACAACAACAACACTTCTCTTTTATAAACCGAGGACAGTTCTTTATGAGTAGCATGTTTGTTATGACAGAAAAGCCAGCATTTCCGCCAGTCTGAAAGCACTCTACATCGACGACAAGCTGAACACACTGCGCTGATAGTCAGCAAGGATACAGCACAACAACAGGCAGAGGAAGCGGAAGTCAAGGTGAGCACACCGCCACTGTTTTTATGTCTCGCAAATACACCTATTTCAAAACGGGGTACCCTTGCAACATCGAGTGACGTACCATGGTCATGAAAGGGACATAGTCAATACTCAATACCGCCTTCCGAATTCCAGTTTGCCCAGTGATAGAGAGTGCCGCCCTTGTGTGCGGGAGGTCGAGGATTGGAATCACGGCCGCGTCCTTGAGAAGGGACGTTTATAACTGTAATCATGCGGAACGGATAAACTACAGTGTGATTGGAAAATTGAGTCAACACAAACAAGTAATATTCGTCTAAGGCCTTTTTTACATAGAGGATATTACACGGTGGTTTGAAGATATGAAGTTTATCCTCTCGAGTCCAAAACATTTCACTCGTTCACGCGTATCTTCAAACAACCGTGTAATATTCTTTTTATTATATGGACAATTAAACTGCTCTAAGAACTCTTATCTATTCATTTTACTTACTGTCAGTACAAACTTCTTCGTGATCTTTTAAGCTGTTCTGGGGAGTTTCCTCTGGTTTTCTTGTCTCTTCATTGCAGTCGAGAAAATCTTTAGAGAGTTTTAGATCGTATTTGGTTTTTTGTACTCGGAATATGCATTGTTATACAGATTATTTAAGCTGTTTACATCTTCCTCTGTGATTTTTACAACTGACCTGCCACCATATTTGTTAGTTTGTAGTTCAAAAGGCGGCAAACGTGATGTCATCGATATTTTCACTAGTGAGGATATGGAAAATACGCTACTCAGTACCCGGATGTAGTTTCGTATGAGTTCTATGAGTGGTTTATTTCTCAGTAAAACACTATCGTCCATATAATAAATGGAGATAGGGTAATTAAAAACCGCCTACAAGGATTACCCTGCTAGAAGGGTTAAAAGATAGCTCTCCTTTTATATATATGCAATCCCTTCGAGAAAGGGACAGCTATAGTGCGAGTCATGACGTAATCGTGAACTAATATACAAAATAGCGGGAAGTCGGTTTCGGCGGAAAGCTCAATATATTTATCTCCTAAACCTTTAAAGTGCCACTACGACGAAAATTTACCATTTCGATTTGCCACTTTTTCAGTGTCTATAGGTCAATCAGTATTAGAAATATCCGAAATAGTAAATAATATTCCCAAATGGGCATCTTAAACCACAAATTTTAGGAGAGTTTACCGGTAAAATCCTGTCCGCCATTGCTGGAAGCCGTGCCCTTTGTTCAGCTTTAAACAAAGGTTTATTCACCGGAAGTGATGTCATACACTTAACACGACAACCTCGTGGCGCGAAATAGCGTGCATAAAAAAGTAGCCAACCTCGCAAAGATAAATATAACTTTCTTCTTATGTACGTGAAGACGTTTTTAGTAGAAATATGCCTCCAGGGGTTGTGTTCTGCAGGCGAGCGTTAAGTGTATGACATCATTTCCGGTGAATAAACCTTTGTTTAAAGCTGAACAAAGGGCACGGCTTCCAGTAATGGCGGACGTGTAGATTCAATATTCGGAGCTAAAAAAATAAGACTTCCTGTCGTTGTATCGAAAAACAATTTGAACTGGTAATAATATATGAACTCTACTTTATGAATATGCAAAAACATTGATATGTCAAAATTTGATCGTAGGGGCACTTTAAAGTGTTTATGAAACCAAATTTTGCATCTTTATTTTATTGCAGAATAATAAAGTTCATTCTTTTCTGATTATCAAGAGCATATTTATTTTTCAGTTCTGCCTTCGGAAAGGTCTCTTTTTCGCCATTCAAATTGACTACTTTATGCTAAAAACTGTCCGGTTTGCCGCGCGGCCAAATGAGCTGCGTGACGTCACTGTGAGGACTCGTTGTTACAAACATGGCGGACTCCAGCGACAAAGTTTCAGAGAAACCTAAAAATAAGCTACAACGTTATGGTTATTATACCGGCAGATCGATAATTATTTGAAAAAATGGGTTGCAATTTCTCCAAGTTAAATAATTAACGCTATCAACATTGTTGACAGCTTGCTGCACTACGTAGAGAGTACGAAGATCTGATTGGTCGGTTGGAGCAGACGGAGAAGGACCTGAAAACTGCCAGTGAACAACTGATGGAAATGCACCTGAAGAATGAAGAGAACAACACGCTGAGGGGTCACCTAGAAGAAGAAGAAGTCAACAAGTATGACAATACATTAGTACATCGCTTGTTACGCTATTTTAGGGCACGTTAGTTTGGGACCATTCTGGAATAAGAATAGTAGGAAAATACCAATCATGTAAGCGTTCGTTTGGGAGCTATTCTTATTCTGGAATACTTGGAATGCATTCTGTGTATTCTGATCATAAATAACAGGAATATTACTAGGCAAAATAACTAGAATATTCTTATTCCGGAATAACGATAGTTTCCAAATGAGTACGTATTTAGTAATCATTTACTCGCTATAGTCGTCTCATAATTTCGTATTTGGAAGATTAATTTGTAATCGTAACTAGCAACTAGTGCTTCCTCATGAAAGATTTTACCTAAACTACTAATCGTGTTCAGTTGTAAAGTGATGTGGAAAATTGCTATGGAATGATAAGCATTTTAAAGTGCATATAAGCCCCAATTAGTTAAACGTGATATCTATTGTACATGAAGTGCATAGTCCAACGGTAGAATATTTCTTTTGGGTGTTACGTCTGCGAGATATAAAGGTTTATATTTCCAATATGCTAATGATGTGATGTCATCACCGACATCACTTATTATACAAAAGCATGCTGGTACATGTAGATACAAATTACCTATTTTTTAATTCTAAGTTATATTTGAAACTTATCAAAGTGATTTTACAAAATAAAATATAAATTAGAAAATAGCTTAATTCACAAGTACAAAGAAATTAAGCAAATATCAGTGATGACATCACATCATTAACATATAGGAATATCTTGTAGACGTAACACCCAAATCTAGAAATATTCTACCATTGGACTATCCTTTTCATGTACAATCGATATCAAATATATCTAATTTGGGCTTCTATGCACTTTAAATGCATGAAAGCGAAGTTAGAAAAGTCTGTTGTTTTTCTCAACATACTGTTAGTTAAACCGCTAGTTTTGCAGGCTAGTTAAACCGTTGATGCAGTATAATTTAGCTGTACTGCCAACCCCCAAATGATAAACGTTCTCAAGACAAAATACAAAAATAACTACCGTATTTACCCGTGTATAAGCCGCACCCGTAGATAAGCCGCACCCCAAGTTTTGAAGCTTGAATTTAGGAAAAAAACTTTTTTTGAAAAATACAAAAAATTATTAGAAAATCTTTTGTCCGAGTTGTACTTGATGCCAAACTTCTTCAAAAAAAAGAATAATCTTTTGTTGGAGTTCATAAACACTCGTACTTGAAGCAAAACTTCATCAGATTGTCATAAATAAATAATCACAACTTTAATTCGATCGAATATGGTTCAACTTGCCTTGTCATTTCTTGTGTATATTTTAACCTGCAGTCTTTAAATCACTCCAGAATTCTTCCGCATTTATTCCCCAATTAACTAACAACAATTCCAAGGAACCGCTTTCCTTTAATCGCTAGAGCAAGAAAGGTTTTCAGGCGAAACAATACTTGTACGAGTAGGTCAGGTCCGCCATCTTGGATTTTCATTAACTAGTGCTAATGTCCCACGTGTAAAATTGCGAAGAATGCCTGGTTGTTTAGATGCATGCTTTGACAAGCGCTGCGAATCACCTTTAAATATTCACGAAATTCTAATATATTAGGTCTAAGGTAGGTCTTAGAAGAGTTTTTGCTTTAATTCTTTCAAATTGCGTGGGTTTTTTTCAATGATTTGCTTAAATTGCTATATTACACAAGCTTTCTCTGTTATTTGTTTTACTTTTTCTTCTTCTTTCAGATGAAAACAAATGGTAATTTATGCGAATTTTTGATACCTTTTCTAGGTGTTCCCGTAGATAAGCCGCACCCCCGATTTTGAACGAAAATTTTGGGTGAAAAGGTGCGGCTTATACACGGGTAAATACGGACTCATTAGCAGCGTATGCTTTCTAGCCGGAAACAATGGCAAAGATTCGAGTGGATGAAAATACAGCTTTTATGAGAAATTTAGAGCAACTTGAAATCGATTCTCTGTAACCGCAATCCGGTTTCTAAAATAAGCTTTTATAGCCACTTTATTCTTCGCCCTCCTCTATCGAAAACGTTTAAAACAAAACTACAACAATAAAACCTTGAGATCAAAGAGAAATACCATGTGAATGTCCTGATATGCTTTTCAAAGAAATTTGAAGTTTCAATTTGATCGACAGTGTCCCCTTAAGGGACTGAGTTATCCATAATGCTTCGAGTGCTTGGCCTTTGCATTTTGGTACTGTTTTAACTGACAACGTTTTTCAAGTTGCTGTACGCATCTATCGTTAGCAGTCTCCTATATTTGTGATTGACAGTTTACTCCAAGTTTGCACTATAAGAAATGCGTGCATGCCCTGTGTAAGATCTCCTGTGCATGTTTGCAGGAGTATACAGCAACAGACAGTACAGGAACTGGAAAGACAAGTGTCTCTCTTACAGGACAGAAATAACCAGCTGCAGAAAACTGCAAGGGAACACGAGGACATGATGGCGCATTTGAAAGAACGAATCAACAAGACGACGGACCAGGTAATTCACCTTTCCTGCATTCCGCTCCAATTGCGTCTATAAGCTATAAATGTTTCTATTTCCAATATGCTAATTTATGATATTGCAGGAGGCGCATTTATTAAGAGCAGAGATAAATGACATTTCCTACACATCCATAATATATTTGGGCCTTTATTTTACCCAAATATTTTGTCTTTATCAGGAAAAAGGTTAACTCACAATGAGAAAACAAAGACAGTAAATGCCTCCTTTGACGTCGCACATTAGTTTTTCAGCCAATCTTTAGCTTCTCTAAATTCCTGAAAATTGAAGAAATGAAAAATGTATCCAAAACCAGTGTTCTGACCAGAATTTTGTAGCTTGGGGTCCAGAGACCCACAAAGACAAACAGTTGTGGGACATTTCTGAGACAGAGTGGGTCATTCAGTATGATTTTTATTAGCAAGCAAAGAGATTTGTATTTGATTTCACAACTTCTTTTACTGTTGTTTTCCTTTCAGAACTAATTTTAACAGCTAGTTTTTCTGCTTTGCACCCCTACAGCCCTCGAGTAAATGTTTAGTGTGAAATTTGGGGGGGAAATGTGAGAATCCCGCAATGGCGCGGTCTGGTGAGGACAATGCAAAACAAGGGGTTTTCTCCAAAATATATGTATGGAGTCAACTGATCAATGTTATAAATGTAGGTTGTTTTCTTTAGTCATCTATACATTGAAATAATGTTGCATTCTCAGAATTCCAGCTCCTCTACATTTGATGATGCAGTCATTTTTGGGAGTTCCATGTGTGTATTCCAGTAGCTTTGGGCACCATAGGAGTCAATGGGTTAATAACAGTATTCTCAATGGAATCCGGTTCCTTGCAAGAACATATTCTTTGTTTTCGAAGGGAGAATTTAGAACTTGATCACATGTTCTTATGCTGTTCTTGCATGGGGAATTGTAGCCAAGCACTGGTCATTTTGACCATCAGCTGCACTACATGTACATGTAGATGAATGTGATTTTACTGCTATTTTTACCACATCACTGTGGTGACCATCTACTTCCAAACTTAACCTTGAATACACAACTACACGTATCTTTGAGCTTCCCTGGTTTCGATCTTCATTGCTCTCCAATTAAAAATTGCAAATTACAACTTTAAGGTGTGAATAGCTAAAAGAGGAGGGGCTAATCCTTTTATACCAGATCTTAGTGTTTAATAAGGCAACATGTATACTCTCACGGACGAGCACTCAAAGGAGGCTCATGCGGAGGATTCTTTTCTAATGCTAAACAGCATTTAATGAATTCCCCGCATGAGCCTCCACTAAGGGCTCATTCCAGCTCGTCTGTGAGAATATGCAAGTTGCCTATTACCAGGCCTTGAATTTCAGGCATTTTACTTGCTAAATACTAGTTGATTTTTATGTATTGCAAGTAGAAAATCTAAGCACTCGCTTTTTTAATACCATGAATTTTGATATACATGTATATCATTAGACTATCATTGAATCAAGCAACATCAAAACAGGAATAATATCCACGATGATCCTCTTTCCCAGGCTCTTTCCAACATGGTCCGAAATATTAAAACAGTAAAATGTACCGTGAAATATTATAATCAAAATGCAAACTTACTAAAGTATATTTACTTGTGACAAGAAAAATTGAAAATGCAAGTGTGCAGCTTTGATTCTGGCAAGTAGATTTTTTAGGCACTTGCTTTCTTTAGCAAGTGATTTAAAATGTAAAATTTGAGGCCTGTATTACTGTTTATTTTGAAAGCATGTTATGTTCTACACACAGTGTAGCTGAGCATGAACCATTTCACGAAGACGAATGTAAAGGTCAACTCCATAACAATTGCTGCACTGTAAAGGATCAACAGTATTTGTGATGATCGGCATTTGCATGTTGTTCAGTGTGACTACAGTATCTGGAACTTAAACAAAGTGTACATCAAATCCATTGGTTGGTGAACCCCGGGGATCAACTCCATAATCACCAAGGTCAATAGGGTCTTCGCTTTGTGCAGCAATGCTAGAATGACACCATAACTGGTAAGGTGTCCAGTTGTGTTGTGTACGCAGAGGATGATGGTTGTGAGCCTCAGAGTATTCTTTAAGGTGCTCTATTTATTCTCGGTATGAAAATGTAGTGAAGACAAAAGGGGTCCACATCATCTATTGGAGAGAGAAAACCAACATCTTCTAACATAAAAAAAATGAATAGTCCAATGCACAGACACATCTGAAGACATCTCTCCACAGTCTTTCAATTCGCTGATTATGTATTGAGCTGCCAGCAATATGACTCCCTCTGTTTAATCCTTTGACAAGGAACATTGCACAAGCAACTTCTACATTTTCCCCTCCTTTGTCTGATCTCATGCGGGAGAGCCATCCAAAATTCTCTGTTGCTTGCATAAAACACAGATGAACAGTTGATGCACGATTGTTATCAGAACATTGTAGGTATACAATAAGGCGTGTGTAACCATCAATTCCACCGTGAATTACCATTCTCCAGCGTATGAAGGAATGCAGACCATCTATGTGCCACAGCGAATTAGCATTTGCTACACTGTAAGTACGTCTCTTGATGGTATGTAGTTGTCTTACGAAGCTATGTATTGGATCAACTCGGAGCAATGTCTTCCTTAATCTCCTTGTAACCTTTATACCCATTCTACACCGATGACCTGATAGCATTCTCAATCCACTGGTTGGGTACTCTGATATCAAGTGATGCATGACGTCGTCTAGATCGCTGTCTGTCAACTGAGAATATCTTTCTCTCTTCTTACATATATTAAACTCCTCGCATCTTCTATAAAGAGTTCTACTAATAAGCAAAGTTTGAGCAATACTCCGCCCAACCTAAATTATAAATTCAACCTGATCAGGATTAATGGGAATAAATGGTCTTCCCCTTCCGCCACTATGTTGAAACTCGCGCATCAACGCTTCTGAAGTTGGCTGGGGAAATTTCGTAACTTCTAAATCGAAGAGTTTTTTGCTCCCAGTGGTGTAAAATACTGCCAATTAAGGGCAGTAGCTCTCCCAGGTTTCCGTTTTCAGAAGTTCCTACATCAGTGTCCCTATTGACAACTTTATGCAGAACTGTAATACAGTTTTCGAGGCCACTCACCAATCTTAAAATACAACCAGTATCTTGTATTCCGCTGTACACTGCTGCAAAAGTGAATCAACTGCTTCCAGAAACGACTGTAGCTCTCCTGAAATATTATAAACTACAGTTTGAAATAAGGAAAACTAACTTGAAGTCTACCTGGAACCTGATTGGCACCCTCATAAAGAGAAAAAACAAAAGCCAGACCCAACCATCAAGACGTGTACGCAATAATAAAATATTTATAGATAAACAAGATATAGCTGAGCAGTTTAATCAACATTTCATTAATGTAGGACCTAATCTGGCTAGATCAATTAAGATAACAGATACAGATCCAACCCAGCTCATAACTAAGTCTCCATCCTCCAGTTTCTACATGTCACCTGTTACTAATACTCAGGTAGATATCCAGCTTAGATCCCAATAAAGCCTCAATTGATATTCCCAATAAGCTAATTAGTTTGGCTAGTCAAACTTTATCTATTCCATTTACTGATATCTACAATGAATCTATTGCAACTGGTATAGTAGTACCTGATAGACTACCCTGCGAAGCGAGATCAGCTGAAATCGAGCATCAGGCTTGATTTCAGCACGAGTCATGAAGCGACGAGCCTCTGGCCTCCCGAGTAGAGATTTCCGTTTCTTCCGGTACAGAATCTGTACCTCGTCCCCGATTGGTTGATTGAGTCGTGGCCATGGAAACTGAGGTATTTGTATCTAACGTACAATTTTATTGGCTCCATCTTGAGATCATGTAACAAACCGGTTCACAAGTCTTGACAGATTATACACACAAACGTTAAAATTTTGATTGTGTGTTTCACAGTGCTGTACAATTTGAGTTAGCCTCGAAATTCAAAGATATCTGTTCATGTTATTGAAGCGGCGTGATGTCTTCTCAATACGGCCCACTGGCTAAGGAAAATCGCTGACTCAGCTTTCCAACTCATACCCGGCTGGCATTTGTTTCTTCCTTCACGTTCGATTATCCAAAACGAGTAATTGTACTGGTGGTTTGCCCTCTAAATGCCCTGATTGACTCGCACATAACAGAGATAGAACAACGAGGAATCAATGCATGCTCATTGGGATATCCAAACATCAAAGTCGACGAAGTAAATCGAGGAGAATTTTCCTTTATCTTCGCAAGTCGAGAGTCGACAATGGCCTGTTTATGTTTTGAATCATACGTGAAGTGACATATTGAAATTAACCTGTGGGCCGAAACCGGTTTGTAAACAAAAAAGGGAGGCTATGGGCATGAGATTGAGGCTGGCTATTCGAGCGGCCAGAGGTGCCCAACGGTCTTCTCGCAAAACAAAACTACTTCGGGAATCAAAACTCTCCTTCGATCGCGGCACATTACAGTATATCCGTATCTGAGCACCTCTGGAACTAGGGTACTGATAGACTTAAAGTATCTAGAATTACCCCTATATATAAAAATGGTTCAGTTATTGATGCAGGTAATTACAGACCAATTGCAACACTTTCCCCATTTTACTTGAAAGACTTGTCTACAACCAACTAATATTTTTTTAGAAAAGCACAATATACTCTTTACATACCAGTTCGGATTTAGGAAAGGCCACTCTACAGAGCAAGCAATTCTCGAACTTACAGATCAACTTTGGATGAATATTGACAATAAAAAATAATATATTTCTTGACCTTTCAAAAGCGTTTGATACTGTTAATCATGATATTTTATTAAAGAAGCTATACAAATATGGAAATCGTGGGACCCCATTTCACTGGTTTGCAAACTATCTATCGGACAGAACACAATATGTACAAATTGATGAAGTTAAGTCAAGTTTGTTAAATACTATCTGTGGTGTTCCTCATAGGTCAACGCTAGGTCCACTATTATTTCTTTTGCATATTAATGATATGCCTAACTGTAAAGTTTCTTTCAGAATTTTTGCAGACGACACTACCATATTCTATTCTTGTAATAACACAAATGAATTAGAGTCAGTCATAAATGAAGAATTTAGATATCTTTTAGAGTATTGTGATACTAACAAACTATCTGTTAATATTACTAAAACCCATTATATGCTACTTTCATCACATAGGAAACGATTTACTATTAGCCAGATATAGAACAGAAGGACTACATTAAATACTTAGGAATTTATATTGATAAACATTTAAACTGGGGACCCCAGATCTGCCATATTAATAACAAAATATCTAAAAACCTGGGAGTTATTAATAAACTAAGACATTATCTTGACTTTCAAATGCTGAAACAACTTTATTACACATTGATTTACCCTTATCTGCAATATGGAATCATGAGCTGGGGAAATACTTATAAAACTCAATTGACTAAACTTAAATCTAAACAGAACAAATGCATTCGTAGCATATTCTTTGCCAATAGAAGAGAGAGTGCTATCTCTTACTTTAATCTTCTAGAAATTTTAACACTTGACAATATATTTAAGCTCCGAATCTCAACATTTGGCCACAATTTTTTTACTATTAGTTCAAACACACCAAGTGTTTTCTCCAGATATGTCTTATCTATCTGAAATTCATAGTCACAATACCAGGTATGCTAAGAATATGAATTTCTATAGACCTAACTAACTATGGCATGACTACTTTCAAGTTTTCTTTATCCAAAATATGGCAATCGATCCCCACAGAAATAAGTGTCTAAGTTACTCT
Organism: Actinernus sp. WN-2022; assembly: GCA_030867875.1. Lineage (NCBI taxonomy): Eukaryota > Metazoa > Cnidaria > Anthozoa > Actiniaria > Actinernidae > Actinernus > Actinernus sp. WN-2022. The sequence goes on from JAOWCC010001368.1 coordinate 38,081,591, forward strand.
CAGTTTAAGAAACATTATAAAATCTATCTTCTCAAATCACAACTGCCCTAGTTATGTGTTTGTTGATACTATTATTAGTTAATTAGTTTAATATATTAGCTAATTAGTCTAATATGTTCGCTTTAAAAATTTGGTCCCTTTCCTAGATAGTTTTCTAATCCTAATCCTATAGGAGCTATCGAGGCTTAAGTCAACCGCAGTTTTATATACCTTTAACTTGTATTTTACTTTGTCCTGTGGCAGTGGTTAACTCGAAAGCTTTGGCTCCTTTAACCACTGCACACACTCCCCCTGTTACTACCATATTTAATACTGTATTTATGTATCCTCCTCCTAAATGTCTTTATCACATACATACTGAGATTTACGAATGGAATCACTCATGTGAAAACTCACTTCACAATTTTCCTTAGCCAATCAGAATCGCGAAACGAAATTTTCACACCTGCGAAAAGTGTTTCGTCCAATCAGAAAACACCTGCCAAAACATATCGGGTTTTCAAACTGGACTTGAACTCGGAGGCGCCACTTTCATTCACTACGAAAGTTGGAGGTTTTGACTTTTTTTTAACTAATGTAATATTGACCTGTAAACAGCCAACTAACGATGTTAACACTTCCAAGTCAATTGAGGAGTATATTATCGACCAAGAAAACAAAATCACAAGAGCAAAAACTAAGAGAAACAGCCGTAAAGTTACTCAAAGAGACAAAGAAGAAGCGAAATTCTACCGAAATCATTCTTAGTGTCAAAAGAAAATACGGCGAAGATTACGAGCTTTCAATCCTTCGTGGAGTGATTTCAACTTCCATAGACCATCGACATTTGAAAAATCGTAAATATTCTGTGACAGAGAAAACCTACAAGCCGTGGAGATGTCTGGAAACCGTCGTAGCAAACAACTTGGACAAAAGCAGGTATACTAATCTATTGACGATGTAAACTTGCAAACTTTATTTGTTGAATCAAAGACAGTTTCATATTGATGTTGAAAACTATTTCAAGGCTGATGTCAGTTTAGAAAGTAAGATTTTCTTTCCATTTTGATTGTATCGCGCATAAATTTTAGTCTACGTTGAGTCGGATACGAAATGCAAAACAAAACAATGACATGACCTAAATAAAACCTGTTTGATACTGGAGAAAAATCTCAGTATGTATGTAATAAACAAATTACAAAATGGAAAGTGCTTTTGTATGGTATTTACACACTTGTTTGTTTTCACAAAACTCACTCGCTCGTACCTCGCTCGTTCGTTTTGTGAAAACAAACTCGTGCGTAAATACCATACGCCAGCACTTCCCATTAAGTAATCTCTATATCGTACTCTTTTAATTGTAATTATCCGTGTAGTACATAGAGTGGAAAATAAAGAACACTAAACACTGACATACGAGTACTTGGCGCGACTGGCGTAGCCATCTTTACAACGTGTGCAGCAACCATGTAAGTAAGTACCATGTGCTTCAAATCATATAAGAGTTCTTGTGATTGGAGGAAATTGATATGGTTCTTAAAATAGATTTGATTGGTTGCGAACAAGCGGTGAATCGATAAGCAATCGATACTAGCACTAGCGATTGACAAATTTAGCGCTAGCGATAGTTTCTTGGTAAACATTGTGCGTTTGGAGTAGCGATGGAATTTATCACTAGCGATATTTTTTTTGGGGGAAAACATTGTGAGTTTGGAGTTGCGATTGCAATTTAGCACTAACGATTGCGATTTTTTGGGGAAATATTTTGAGTTTGGAGTAGCGATTGGATTTTAGCACTAGCGGTTGCCACGTTAACGGAAGCGCCTTGACAATGTTCCGCGAACGATTGTCATTTAACACTAACGATTGTCATTTAACACTAACGATTGTCATTTAGCGCTAACGATTGTCATTTAGCACTAACGATTGTCATTTAGCACTAACCCCAGATCTGCCATATTAATAAAAAAAAATATATAAACCTAGGAATTATTAATAAACTAAGACATTATCTTGACTTTCAAATGCTGAAACAGCTTTATTACACATTGATTTACCCTTATCTGCAATATGAATCATGAACTGGGGAAATACTTATATAACTCAATTGACTAAACTTAAATCTAAACAGAACAAATGCATTCGTAGCATATTCTTTGCCAATAGCAGAGAGAGTGCTATCTCTTACTTTAATCTTCTAGAAATTTGAACACTTGACAATATATTTAAGTTCCGAATCTCAACATTTGGCCACAAAATTTCTACTATTAGTTCAAACACACCAAGTGTTTTCTCCAGATATGTCTTACCTATATCTGAAATTCATAGTCACAATACCAGGTATGCTAAGAATATGAATTTCTATAGACCGCAACCTAAAACTAACTATGGCATGACTACTTTCAAGTTTTCTTTATCCAAAATATGGCAATCGATCCCCACAGAAATTAAGTGTCTAAGTTACTCTCAGTTCAAGAAACATTATAAAATCTATCTTCTCAAATCACAACTGCCCTAGTTATGTGTTTGTTGATACTATTATTAGTTAATTAGTCTAATATATTCGCTTTAAAAATTTGGTCCCTATCCTTTCCTAGATAGTTTTCTAATCCTAATCCTATAGGAGCTATCGAGGCTTAAGTCAACCGCAGTTTTATATACCTTTAACTTGTATTTTACTTTGTCCTGTGGCAGTGGTTAACTCGAAAGCTTCGGCTCCTTTAACCACTGCACACTCTCCCCCTGTTACTACCATATTTAATACTGTATTTATGTATCCTCCTCCTAAATGTCTATCATACTCTTAATTGTAATTATCCGTGTAGTACATAGAGTGGAAAATAAAGAACACTAAACACTGACATACGAGTACTTGGCGCGACTGGCGTAGCCATCTTTACAACGTGTGCAGCAACCATGTAAGTAAGTACCATGTGCTTCAAATCATATAAGAGTTCTTGTGATTGGAGGAAATTGATATGGTTCTTAATAGATTTGATTGGTTGCGAACAAGCGGTGAATCGATAAGCAATCGATACTAGCACTAGCGATTGACAAATTTAGCGCTAGCGATAGTTTCTTGGAAAACATTGTGAGTTTGGAATTTAGCACTAACGATAGCGATTTTTGGGGGAAATATTTTGAGTTTGGACTAGCGATTGGATTTTAGCACTAGCGGTTGCCACGTTGACGGAAGCGCCTTGACAATGTTCCGCGAACGATTGTCATTTAACACTAAGAGACTGTGCAATAATTATCAGGAGGGGGGCTGAAAGATCAGGGGGGGGGGGGGGTGCATAAAGTAAAATCAATGCCAGGGTAGGGGGGGGGGGGGGGGGCTCAAAGTACAATAAGTCACTCAAAGGGGGGGGGGGGGGGGGGTGGGCTTAAAGTTTTATTTCAACATTTAAAATATAATGTGTGCACATTCTTCAGCCAGGCTTCCGTCCAAAAAAAAGCACAAGACAAAATCCCCACATTAGCCAGTGATATGTCTTTCAATTGGAAAGTATAACAGAGGAATGTAAGGTCCATCCCCTAAAACTTAGATGTAAACTAAACGAACGAGAGACTAGTTTTCACTGATCTGAAAGGTTTGGTGTTCTAGCGTTAGCTGTCTATATGGATTGTATTAAATATGATTAGCAACTAGCTCTGCAGCTTCTCCATAAAAACAATTGGAATGTAACAAATCTCTTAAAGTGCCTATCACCCTTTTGCAATTTTGATAGCTTATGAACCTCCGAAAAGTTTTGAGTACTTCTGTGAAGAAAGTTTTGGTTTAAAGTGAATACCTTATGTTCTACGCTTGTTTGAAATCGTGTAAATGTGACCTTTCCTGACCCATGACCGCGTAAGTAAAAGCCTGGGTCGAAACATGGGTAGACGTCATCTTGACGTCATATAATTAATTCGGCTTTGCAATCATTTGAAGAAATACTTAACATGTTGACTAAAATGACTTTTTTCTTTACTAACAACTCAAAAACTGTGTATATTTTCT